>PVIH01012981.1:0-60802 GCA_004025045.1 Sigmodon hispidus | reverse complement strand
TAGATTATAATGACACCACTTTTTTCATCCTCTCCAACCACTTTCATGGTACCTCCTTGTACTCAATCAAATTTATGGCCTCTTTATTGTTCATTCTTATAATTATATATATATCATATACACATATATATCACATACATATATATCATATACACATATATATCACATACATATATATATCATATACACATATATATCACATACATATATATATCATATACACATATATATCACATACATATATATATCATATACACATATATATCACATACATATATATATCATATACACATATATATCACATACATATATATATCATATACACATATATATCACATACATACATATATATCATATACATGTCACAACAGTTCACACACATATATTACTAAATACATAAATGCAGCCAGTTCAGGTTGTAGAATGTATATGACCTCAGGGTTCTTCCTCAGGAAGATTATTTATCCTGCTCTCAGAATTCCCCAGTTGCTTGTAGTTCTTTGTCTAGAATTGAGTCCTTCCCACTCTCTAACTAAAGTCTCCCAATTTTTCTTCTTTCACCCTTTAAAGCACTTGTAGCTTATTATTCTCCTCTTTAATGCTCCTCTATTACCTTTTTATTTTCTGGTTTCTGTAGTTACTTCCAATTATGTACTCATATCTCAAGTGTTGTAGCTATGAGTAGTAAAATGCAGTATTTGTCTTTTTGAATCTGGGATACCTTACTCATAATCTTGGCTAATTCTGTGTACCTGCAAATTTTATTATTTTTTTACAGCTTAATAGTGCTCCAGAGGATATATGTACCATATTTTATTAACTATTCCTTGGTTGTAGGACATTTAGGTTGTTTCCTTTTCTTTGCTATTGCATCCACCAATAGTTAGCAAAGGTTTACTTCCTACACATATTTTCTAGCATTTGCTATTGGTTGATTTGTTGATTATTGTCATTCTGGATGGAGTAAGTTGAAATCTCAAAGTTGTTTTGATTTTCATTTCCCTAATTGCTATGGGTGATGAACATTTTTTAAGATATTTTTAAATCATTTTTATTTTTTACCTTGAGAACATTCTGTTCATACCCCAAACTATTCTTTTAATGGGTCATTTTCTGTTTTGACCTTTTTTTTTGAGTTCTTTATATATTGTGAATATCAGATGTATATCACAAAGAGATTCTCTCCCATTTTGTTGGCTTTTTTTCCCACTTAATTTATTGTTTCTTTTCCTTTGATGGAGCTTTTAGATTTATGGGGTCCTACTTGTCACTTGTTGGCCTCAATTCTTGGGCATATTGTATCCTACTTAAGAATTTCTTTTCTATGCCTCTATCATGTAGGGTACTCTTTATGCTTTTGTTCAGTTGTTTCAGTGTTTCACATTTTAAATTTATGTCTTTAATCAATTTAGAGTTAGTTTTGTGAAAGATAATAGATATGAGTTTATGTATTCTCCCACATGTGTACAACATGTTTCCCCAACACCATTTGTTAAAAACGCTGTCTTTTCTCCAGCCCCCTCTCCCCTGCTTACCCACCCCAATTACCCCTTCCCTTCCTTGGGGAGTCAGCAAAGCCTTGTACATTCAGTTGGAGCAGGCATAAGGCCCTCACCCCTACATCAAGGCTGTGCAAGGTGTCCAAAATAGGTAATAGACTCACAAAAAGCCAGCTTATGCACCAGAGATAGATCCTGATCTAATTGCCAAGGACCCCTCAAACAGACCAAGCTACATGACTATCTCCCTTATGCAGAAGGCCTAGTCCAGTTCTATGCAGGCTCTGCAGATGTTGGCCTAAAGTTTGTGGATTCCCACTACTTGGTTTAGTTGTCTCTGTAGATGTCCCTATTATGGCTTTGAGCCCCCTTGCTCAAATAATTCCTCTTCCCTCTCCTCGACTGGACTTCCAGAGCTTTGTCTGGTGCTTGGCTGTGGATCTCTGCATCTGCTTCCCTCAGTTACTGGAGGAAAGTCCTATGATGACAGTTATGGTACTCACCAATCTGGCATCCTCTTCATTGTTGCTAGTAGTCTAAGTTGGGGTCATTTTTGGATATTTCTGGGAACTTCTCTAGTACCAGGTTTCTCCCTAACTCCATAATGTCCCCCTTTATCAAGATATCTTTCTTGTTGCTCTCCCATTCTGTCCCTATTCTAGATCGACCGTCCTGATTCCTTATGTTCTTATTCCCACCTTTCTCCTATACTGTCCCCTTCACCCCTAGTTTACTCAGAAGATGTTATCTATTTCCCTTTCCCAGGGCAATGTATATGTTTCTCTTAGGATCCTCCTTGTTGGCTAGCTTCTCTGGAGCTGTGGGTTGTTGTCTGGTTATTCTTTGCTTTACATCTAGTATCCACTTATAAGTGAGTAAATATCATGTTTGTCTTTCTGAATATGTGTTACCTCACCCAGGATGATATTTTCTAGTTTCATCCATGTGTCTGCAAAATTCAGGATGTCATTTTTTTCTGAATAGCATATATTCCATTGTGTATATGTACCACATTTTCTTTATCCATTGTTTTTTTGGTTGAGGAATATCTGGGTTGTTTTGAGGTTCTGGCTATTATGAATAATGCTGCTATGAACATAGTTAAGAAAGTGTCCTTGTGGAATGATTCATCCCTTGGGAATATGCTCAAGAGTGGCATCATTGGGTCTTAAGATAGATTGATTCCCAATTTTCAGAGAAATTGCTATATTGATTCCCAAAGTGGTTGTGCAAATTTGCACTCTCACCAACAGTGGAGGAGTTTTCCCCTTGCTCCACATCTTCTCCAACATATGGTGTCATCACACGCATATTATTAAAGTGAAGTAGGGATCATGAACATTAACGTCTCATTCCTTATCTCACTGGTATTGCTTCATGTTTTTCCTCATTTAAGATAATACTGATCATGGGTTGCTCATATGTCAGTTGTATTATGTTGAAGTATGTTTCCTCTGGTCCTATCCTCTCTAGAATTTTTATCATGAAGGCATGTTGGATTTCATCAAAGGCTTTTCTGCCTCTGTTATTAAGTCAATTTACATGATTTATTACATTTGTTGACTTGTGTGTGTTGGGCCATCCCCACATCTGGAGTGTAAAGCCAACTTGGTTTCAGTTGATACTTTTTTTGGTGGTTATATGTCTGTATTCAGTTTGCAAGTATTTTAAATTCACATGAACACACCTCAGTGGAACAGATGAGTTTCAGGAACTTTTGTTCCTGCTTTAGAAATTTACTATATTACCTTAAATCCTTTTCTTGTACCTTATATAAGTCACAGAATACAATCACTTAAAAAGCTTTAAACCACCACCCCAGGTCACTGGGCAGAAAGAATTTTACCCATGTGCCTGACTGGTGCCTCTGGAGCTGGGCAGTTGGGTACCATTATAATTCTTGGAAGTACTCTCCTGTCCAGCGCCATGATGAATGGAGGGGACAAGGAGGCTACACATGGCTCTGGGCAGATCAGCACTATTATGGTGTGCATATTTATGGTGCACTATAAAAGAGAGACAGAGAGCTAGAATGGTTCATATCTTGTAGACAGAGGCATATTTGAGGAGGTGAGAGTGATGAGGAGTAGGCTGATGCATGTCAGCCAGGTCCATGGTCTAGGCTGGAGCCGAGACCCATCTAGGCTCATAGCTCTGTTGCGACCATAGTCAGCTTCATTCTCTACGGCTGTAGCTCTTGATACTACTGAAGGCCTGGAAGGACCGGCTGTATAGAGTTTGCTCCCGCCCCCTCAGTGGCTACAACACTCATGAGAACTGGTTTTGCCTTTCACTGTCTTCTGCACTCTGGAGAAAGCTCTCCTGCCTCTTTGGGCAGCAGCGTAGAGTTGACTCTGTGGACAGGTGCATAGGTAAGTCAGACCTATGCATGTGATATGGGCATGCAGCACGTAGAAGAGCTGGCCCTGAGGTCAGAAGGGCTGGGGAACTGCCCATTTCTGATACTAGCTGCAACACCCTAGAAAGCCGGTCTTGCACCTCACCTGAGCAACACACACCTCATCTGGACAGCACTATAGAGCCAATCCTGTTGGAGGTGGTGTGGGTGAGCTAGTCCCATAGGTTTTAGCATGAAAGAGCTGTCCCTGTTACTCATCTGTCTTATGGTGGCATGGATAGGGATAGATATTCATCCCCTCCATCAATACCAAAGGCTGGTGGGAAACCTGGCCCTGCCCTTCATCAGTTGAAGCACTTGGGAGAGTAGCCTCTATGCCATGTCTGACCCTGAAGGTGTAGGTGTGGGGGCTCTGACCCGGAGGACATGGAGAGCAGTAACTGGCCCCACTGCTTCCTCATCCCTACAAGGATTGAACTCACCAGGACAATCATGAGAGGTCACCCTGGTGGTGAGCACAGAGGAGAGCTTATGTGTTGGCCCACCCCAGCATCCAACCCATCTGTGATCTGGTGGGGCACATGAAGAGACTTGTCCTGCAGACTCAAAGCCACAGGATTTCTACAACACAGTGCAATAGTAGAATAACGAAGAGGAACTCCAGTGAGGGCCCAGAATCGATACCTTAGCAGCAACCAGATTTCCCAAACCAGAACAGTGACTCTCTGCAATGAACACTTGCAAGTAAAGATATATGAACAAAAGTGTTTATTGTGAGACTCAGCGTGTCACACTACAGATTCCATAATGAAATTGAGTTTTTCCTTCTCTCTCTTTTTCTTTTTTTCTCTTATATGTTATTTTATTTTAGAGGGAGTATTCAAGGGCAGAGGGTCGATATGAAGGGATGGGGAAATGAATGGGATGAAGATGTATGGTGTGAAAGACACAAACAATAAATAAAAACAAAATCTTCTGCCACTATAAACTTCTGTTATATATATCATTTTTATTCTGTAAAATGTTTATTTGAAATATAAAAAGGGGTATTATGACATCATCCAAAAGCTTCATTCCGTTAAGAACAAAGTATACTGTGGTGTTATGTTATATATTTAATAAAACCTGAAATATCCAGAGACAACACACAGTCAAAACTTAGGCAGACAGCTCAAGAATTTCTTGATCTTTGAGTACAAGGACAAACAGCTGGGATTCAATGGCACACACCTTTAATCCCAGCACAGGGAAAACCTGGGAGTGGTAACCTATGCCCTTAAACTCCAGAGACAGTGCATTCTGTGTTTCTGTGAGTTCAAGGCTGACTACCAAATAGAATAATTCGGGCCTTTAATCCTAACCTGGATGGAATACAGCTGGCTAAAGGGGTATTTAAGATGGCGTAGAAAACCAGGGAGAATAAGCCAGGACCAAAGCTAAGGAAGTAGGAAGATAGCTGGGTGAGAATTGACTGTGGTGTTTCTTCCCTCTGATATTTCAGCCTTTCCCCCATATTTGGCTCTGAGTCTCTTTCAGTAGAATCTGAATTCATGCTACACTATACAACAAAACTTTTGAAAAACAAATCTCTGCAATAGGGTACAAAATACTTAGAAATATACTCTCACAATGGACAATTTTTGAAAAATAATTTTTGCTATGTAACTTAGAAACAAAAATTTATTTATAGCCTCAGTCAAACAGCTAAGTTCTCAGCTAATAGATTTTTTACTTCAGGATGAGAGCAATTCAATTTCTGTGAGCTATCCTCATCTTCTTTTTGGTGGCTGCTGTTTTCTTTTTGAGACATGGTCTCATGTAGCCTAGGCTAGCCCCAGACTCAATATTTAGCTGAGGACTTCTGCTCTTTTTGTCTCTGATTTCTCACATGTTGGGTATTAGGAACCTTATTTACTTCGTTTAGAAGTTTGGAGGAGGAAGGGACCTTGAATGGAGATATACAGGGATAGAAAAAAAAATCCAGAGAGAAAGCTGAGCACAAAGTAATTTTATGTGTAGCAAATTATTTGCATTATCACCCTTGATAAGTCATGCTTATGATTTTTATTTTCTTTATAGTTATTGTTAACTTATCAGCATTTTAAATTCAATTTACTTTTTCTTGATAAATACAAAATAAAAAAAAAAGAAGTTTAGAGGGGACAAAACCACCTCTAGACAGAACAAGGCTGCCGCACACAGAGACTTGTGAACTCAGCAGCATCTTTGGAGCTTCTTTGTGTCTCAGAATATTAAGTTGGATGTTCCCTCACTATCTTTCCTGATAAGTTCTTTGTGTGTATATTATAACTTCCAGTTTTGGGGTTTTATGAGATTCCTGTGTGTGCAGACATATGTGTCTCTGTATGTATATGTTTCCTGTGCTTTTTCTTTGGCTTCTTTTTGCTTTATGATAATCTGATTTACTTGTTTTTTATTTAACTTTTTATTTTGTTGCTATTCTTAAGATAGGAAGGGTGTGGATCTGGATGGAAGGGGAGGTGGGGAGGACTTGGGAGGAATAGGGGTAGGAGAAACCATTATCAGAATATATTATATGAAAAAATCAATTTTCTTTTTTATTATTATGAATAAAGTCATATTTTTTATCCATGTATCCCCTTGTTCAAACTCCTTTCCCCCAAGAAAATAAATTTAGTATAAGATAAAACATTTTTTTCTTGGTCTACTAGAAAAGTCACAGAATATCATGATTAAAAGCTTTAAACATTCAAAAATATTGTTTTATGTCTTTACAAAATATCACTTTCTATACTCTTCATTTATTCAAGAGAATAAAGGTAATTTATAACAATAGCCAAATACAAAATATTAAGAAAGAATTAAGGAAAATAGGAATAAATCAAGAATAAATCAAAATTTAATAGTTAAAATTGCTGTGATAAGTATAAGGTTTATTTCCCTGTGGGCAAAGAGAAAATGAACAAGGGTTTATTAGTTCTTATCTGTGTAGTTATCTGAGGCACAAAAAACTTTGTTATCTCACATCACTAAACATTTTCTCAGGTCACAGTTACAGTGCTAACAAAACCACATTAAAAAAAGAAAATTATGGAACAATTTCCTTTATTAACATAGATGCAAAAATACTGAATAAAATACTTGCAAACCAAATCCAAGAACACCTCCAAAAATTGTCTACCATGATCAAGTAGGCCTCATGCTGGAAATGTAGGTATGTGTCAACATATGTAAATGAGTAAGTGTGATCCAGTGTATAAGCAAACTGAAATAGAAAACCCATATGATCATCTCATTAGATGAAGAAAAGGTCTATGACTGAAACCCACATTACTTCATGATAAAAGTCCTGGAGAGATTAGTGTATAAGAGACACACTTCAGTTTTTATGATTAAAAAAAAAACCCAAGATAACATAAATGATCATGAATAATTAAAGAACTTCTAGAAGTGTCACTATCCCTAATTTCAAGTTATACAACAGAATCACAGGGAAAACCAAAAAAAAAAAAAAAAAACAAAAAAAACCACCAGAACAAAACAGCATGGTATTGGCACCAAAACAGATATGTTGATCAATGGAATTGAACTGAAGACCCATACATAAATCCACATAACTATGGAACTTGATATTTTGATAAATAGAACAGAAAGAGACAGCATCTTAAAAAAAAATTGTTGGTCAAACTAGTTGTTTGCATGTAAAAGAACGAAAACAGATTCATACTTAACATCATGCATAAATCTCAAGTCCAAATGGATAAAAGACGAAAAGGTAAAATGAGATAAAGTGGACCTGAGAGAAGAGAAACGAATAGTAGCCTTGAAATCATTGGCACAGAAAAGTATTTTCTGAATAGAATACCTTTAATGCAGGCAATAAGAGCAATGATTAATAAATGGAACCCCATGAAACTGAAAACCTTCTATAAGGCAAAGAACAATGTCAATAGGACAAAATGGCAGACTAGAAAATAGGGAAAAATTTTTACCAACTTCTCATCTGGCAGAGAACTGATATCCAAAATATACAAAATACTCAAAATATTAGACACTAATAAGCCAGATAATCCAATTAAAAATAAGGTATAGATTTGAATATAATTCTCAAAAGAGAAAACTCAAATGGCTGAGAAACACATAAAGAAATGATCAAACCATTATTTATTAGGAAAATGCGAATCAAACTGCTTTGAGACTTCATATTAACTCCATCATTATTTTATAGATCAAAGCAAATGACCACTCATGCTGAGGAGGATGTGGACTATAATGAACCTTCTTCATTATAATACAGTCACTGTGGAAATTTGTGTGGTTGTTGGGAAGTGATTTTGCTCAAGAACCAGCTATACTATTCTTGGGCATATAACCAAAGAATGTTTTATGCTGACATAAACATAATTTCTCAAATGTATTTATTGTTGCTGTATTAGTATTTGACAGAGACTAAAAACAATCTAGACAGAAGAATGGATTTTCCAAATGTGGTACATTTACACAATGGAGTATTACTCAACCATTAAAAAAGAAAAAGACATCATAAAATTTTGGGGCAGATTGATGGAACTAGTCAAAATCATCCTGAGTAAGGTATCCCAGACCCAGAATGGCAAATACAGTCCGTATTCATGGATATGTGGATATTAGCTGATAAGTCAATGCTAAGCAACCTACTATCCACAGTGGATATGTATTGAGTAAATGACTAGAGTGAATAGATAGATCCGTAGGAAAGGGAAATAGAATAGATATACATGGATGGATGGTAGGGTGGAATTGGGCGAGAAAGTGAGGAGGGTTTCGGGAGGAAACTGAGAGAGGGAGAGCTAAAATTATAAGCCATTACAGGAGTAATATGAAAAAATTCAATAGAAACCTGATATGTATATTTATATACACATATATATCAGTATATATATATTGCCTTGAGAAACACATACACATATGTCATGTATATTTATCTGAAGACAATCTAAATGGAATTGTGAAAATGGGGAAGACTGCATCCCTACTGGCTACTGCTTGTCACAAAATGAAGCCTAAAGTGCCAGGATTGTATTCTGGGATCATATGCACTCATGGGGCCTTGGTGGTCACATCACAGTAACAGGCGTTTTATAAGAATGATTTTCTGAACATTTCTTGGATATCACTACGAACCTGACAAACTTCAGTTAAGAAATTCTTTTCAAGGTGAGCATTGAATATGGAATCCTAAGTTGTTTCTTTGAGGCTGTTCCAAATTAGTTAAGAATTAGCAGAAGACCTGGTAGGCTGCCTACAGACCTTTTGCACATTATCTCTTCCCCCAGACCCAATCCCTCAGGCTCCTCCCTAGCACTTCAACAGTTGCAGTCCTTCCCTCTCCCAGGTCTCCTGAGGATCCCTTGTTATTGTGTTCCAGGCTCTAACTTGGGTAAACCACCCTGATCAAGCACAGAACTCAGCTGCCAGAAGACCAAGCATGCAGCCTGCAGATGTTCCACAGTCCCAATTTCTCAGGCTCTACTTTCTCTGTTCCACAGTCTCAATTTCTCAGGCTCCTTGGCACTGCCACAAAGTACCAATTGCAGCCTCCCATCACCCTTGTCCACATCTCCATATATCCCACAGACCACATCCTCCTGGAGTCCCTTCAGCACTTATTGCTACATCCTAGCCTCTAATATCAGAAGACATTCCTTGTGAACACAGCAGACAAACAGATCAGTAGAAAGTAAAAACACAGCAGTCACACTCTGGAAATATAGAGAAGAAACAGAAACCAAGGAACAAAATACCCATGTAACAAGGAAAAACTCAGAAATTAGGACCTAAACCTATAATCAACCTAAACCCAGATGTCTAGATACCAGTGTAAGGGCAGGATCAATAACATCCAAGGCAATATGTCTCAATGAAAGTCTAGCTATCCTACCATGGCAGGCCCTGTATATTCCCACATTGCCGAAGATCAGGAAAAAGACCTTATGTTGGTATCCCTGAGATATTTGTTCTTTCCTGATGGGAAATAGAGGAGGAGTTGATCTGGGGAAAGAGAAGGTGGTGGTGGTGGGGACTGGGAGGAATGGAGGGAGGGAAACTGCTGTAGGGATGAATTATATGAAATAATAATTTTAAAAAATCCTTGAAAGGAATCCAGGACCCAGGCTGCTGCCAAGAGCCATGTCTGAGTTGGTGGTCCTGCCATTGCTTTAGTCTGTTGGTGTTGTGCTTCCTGTTACCACTTAAGACTATGAGGTTTACTGAGTTAGCCCCACCCATCATTTGCTGCAGCACAAGAGAGAACAGGCCCTATACCTCACCTTTGCAGCATACTACAGATGACCCTGTTGGTGGGGGCATAGGAGAGCCATCCCTGAAGGCATAAGAGCAGGAGAGCTGACCCTACCATCCCTCATATGCCATGTCATGGCATGGGTGAGGGAAAGATGCCCTCCTCCACCCACCCTTTGCTACCCACAGCAGGTGGGAGGAATTGCCTGGAAAACATTAGAGTTGGAGACTTGGCCCCGCACCTCAACAACTGCGACATTTGGGAGAGAGGCCCTGCACCTCATCTGGGCAACACAGTAGATCTGGCCCTGGTGGTATGGGTTTCGTTGAGCCAGCCCTGAAAGCAAGGGAGCAGCAGAACTAGCCCCTATCCTTGCCACTTGCTACAGTGGAAGAGTTAGCTGGGGCAGTGTTGTGCTTCTGATGATGAGGGAAAGCTGGCAGGCTGACCAACCAAGCTACCACCAGGACTCATGAATCCACCCACCCTGCAACAATGAGTCATTGTGTTACACTACAGCTTCAATGCTGAGACTTTTTTGTGATGTTCTTATTTTGTTTTTTACTTTTCCTTTAAGTTTTACTTTATTTTTTTTTGGGGGGGGGAGGAGTTTAAAATGTCAGAGGGCAAATATGAGGGGAATGGAAGATAAATGAGATCAGGATGCATGATGTAGAATCCAGAATGAATCATTAAAACCCTCCCCGCCAAAATTCAAAAAAGACACAAACAATTAGAAGAAATGAATAAATTTCTCAAAGAAAGCCATGAAAAAAACCCAAACAATTCAAGAAAATGAATAAATTCTTTTAAACAACCAAAACAAAGCAAACAGTTCAAGAAAATGAATAAAACTTTTTGAAACCTGAAAATGAAAATAAAACAAATAAAGACCTAGAAGGAACAATACTCAACTTCATAAGGAAAAACAAAAACCCCAGGATAACTAAAACAATTCTACACAATAAAGGACTTCGGAGGTATTACCATCCCTGACTTCAAGCTCTACTATAGAGCTATAGTAATTAAAACAGCTTAGTATTGGCATAAAAACAGACATGTGGACCAATGGAATCAAACTGAAAACCCTGATATAAATCTACACACCTATAAACACCTGAATTTTGACAAAGAAGCCAAATTATGCGATGGAAAAAAAGAAAACATCTTCAACAATTGATGCTGGTCTAAATGGATGTCTGCATGTCGGAGAATACAAATAGATCTATATCTATTGCCTTGCACTAACCTAAGTCCATGTGGATCAAAGACAACATAAATCTAGTTACACTGAACCTGGTAGAAGAGAAAGTGCAAAGTAGCCTTGAACACATTGGCACAGATGACCACTTCTTAAATATAACACTAGTAGCACAGACACTGATATTGACAATAAATGGGACCTCTAAGTCACAGGACACTGTCAATAAGACAAGGCAGTACATAATGAAAAAAGATCTTCACTATCTCACTTCTGACAGAGAGCTGCTCTCCAAAATATATAAAGAACACAGGACACTAGACATCAAAAATGGAGTATACTAATCAAAAAAGAGAATTTTCTAAAGAAGTACCTCACATGGATGAGATACACTTAAAGAACTGTTCAACATCCTTAGCCACCAGGGAAATGCAAATGACTTGGGCTCATATTGGCTCACAGAGCCTGAAGCAGCAAGCATGGGGCCTGCATGAGTTTGCACCAGGTCCTCTGTGCAGTGTGTTGTGGCTATTATCTTGGTATTTTTGTGGGATTTCTAACTGTGAGAGCTGGTGTGGGACCCTTGGAACTCTTTTCCTTCTGTTGAGTTGCCTTGTCCAGATTGGGTGTAAGGGCTCTTTCAGGACCTTATTGTGTTTTGTTTTGTCATGTTTATTTGTGTCTTTGAGGTCTACTCCTTTCTGGTGGGAGAAAGAGGGGCGGGGAGCAGGAGTACAGAAGTGAAGGGAGAGAGGAAACTGTCACCAGGATGTATTGCATGACTGGAAAATCTATTTTCAATTTTACACCCAGTGTTTGTAATATATATTACATATGTACATTGTATATATACACATATAACAATATATATAATATAAATATATATAAAGATATACATACATAATTTTTATTATTACAGTTACTGATTAAAAAATATTTAAAAATGCAGAGATCAAATTTGTGGTTCAAAGTAAAGCCATTCTTGTTTTTTTTTTTTTCTTTAAAAAAAGCAGAAGCCTTGGTAAGAAGAGCAAGCAGTGGGAGACTAAGGCATGCAGATGCAAGCCCCTGAGACTACTTGGAATCCTTGAATTCTTCAGCAGCACTGAAGTGATGTGACACTTCTCCAGAAATGTATCATGCCTCCTTCCTCTCCTGATCATTCATGAAGCTCAGTGTAGAAGGTAATTTGTATGCTTTTGTTCTTTGTAATTAAAAAGAGCTAAATACAATGATCTACCTGTTTAATTTGAAGATTAAATGACAAGGCACTATATTATAACTTTGTAGAAATGAAGAACTCTAATGAAATTCTTACCAGGAAGATTCATTGTGTGTGTTCATTCTCAGTAGTCCTCAGTGAAAGGAGCAACGGTATTTAGGGAAACTCGAAGTAAAACAAAGGAAAGATTATCGGGACTTGTGTTTTTAAGTACTCTGACCATCTAAGAACCTTGTCATTTATCTAATTCACTAAAAACTCCAGGCTATAAAGTTGTGATTTCTGAAAATAGCATAATATTTCACAAAACAGCAGTTCAGATGTCAGAGGACTGTACAGTATGGAGGGTAGTTCTCTTAAGATTGTAGGGCTGATGTCTTTGCTCATAATTAGAAAAACAAGTATATTAGTAGCTATTATCTGTGTTAGTTTTCTGTTTTAGAGACAAAAATCCTGGTGTAATCATAGACAGGGAATTTTGGAATACGAAGGTCTTCTATGGTCTTTTCTTACTCTAAAATTAGAAAGAGTATTGAGTTACACTCAGATTACCCTAATGAAGCAAAGTGTATTCATCCTCAGCCCCTCAAAGAGCACTCTGGGAATGTAATCGTTTCCTTTCAGTAATTCAACCCAAAACCATGATGACCTTGCTAATGATACATAAAACCTATAATATATAATTATTTTAATATATTCTAATGCAATTTGGTTGTAGGAAAGGCTGGTTAAATTTGTAGTGACATTTCCACATATCTAAGAAGCTTTAGTTCTTCCATATATGTGTGTCTCACTTTTCAAAGCACCACTGTGACTCTATTCCAAATATATAAATAATTTAAAAAATAAATTCCTACACATTATTATCTTATAAAATATATCACAGCGTTTGGTGATTGGAAGTTATGAAAGGTAGAGTCATAGAGTTTACAATGTCCAAGTTATAAATTATTAGATTGCTTTTTAGAAAGTACTGAATTTGTTCTTAGAGACTCATTTATACAAGTGTGTTCAGTGGTTTTACATTTAATAACAGTTAGTAGTTGCCCTCATTAAACAAACTCCTTATTGAAACTTACTCTCTAATTAGTACTGTGGAAACTAACAAGTGTACTGCTCTGGGACTTGAGACGCCCATACTGACTTCAGTTGACCTGCAGTTGTCAGATAAGGGATGCTGGATGGGCCCTGGTTCATTGTTAAATATGTTATTATCTTCCAGGTAGAGGATGGCTCGTCATATATGGAAATTACCCAGTGGCATCTTATATTAGAGTTACTATTTTGCATGGATAAATGTGGAGAGAAAAGACTCAAATCCTTTGAACTTCATACATGCCATTTTATTCTCTTATCTGGCTGCACACGGATACTTAATAAGCAGAGGGTTCTGAAACTGCCTCTGTGGCAACCAGCCTGGCCAACGGTTTTCTGTAAAGATAGGGGTTTTCTCAAGTTCGAGTGGAATTTATATAACACAGATAACTGTCTGCCAGTAACTAAATGGGGCCCACAAGTTACTGAAGGTGTGAGATTAGATCCAGCTGTGGTGGAAGAGGGGATCCCAGAGGGAATTCTGAGGGAGCCAGCCCTGCTGAGGCACACACATGGCCAGACTCCTCGGCAGGGAAGACAGTCTGGCATCTCCACGTTTTCACCTCTGGGGATGTTGTTACTGGCTCTTCAGAATCTCGTAAATTCACTGAGGTAGAAAGTGGGTGAGGATAGCAGGGAAGGAAAAACTGGAGGGAAAAACCAAACCACACAAATTATCTGGGCCTCTTGCTGTAAAAACTAATAATTTTATGTGGATATGAATTCATGGATTTCTTTTGCAAGAACCTGAGGGATTGAACCGCATAATAGACAAAATAGGTATTAAAAATGCAAAGATACAGTAGGTATAAAATAATGCAAACTTGTCTCTAGAAAAACATTGAAAAACGTATATAAGTCAGGGAACCAGAGTCTCTTTGCTTCTTACAGCTGCTTTTTTTGAGGCTGTACAAGTTTTGTGATGAGCAAGTCCTGTACATGGAGGTGGCTGCTCCATTGTTGCTGAAGTTGAGACCAGAGGAGCCTATTGAGGGAGCTAACGGTTTTGGCACTGGGTTTGGGTGTTAAGTATCAACTAACATGTTTATGCCCGCCCTTCAGATGTCCACACACAAAGACCCCTTTCTCTCCCTCCTGGCAGAAATCCAGGCCAATCTTGGAATGCTTCGTTCCTCACCCTTCATTAAGGACCCTGTGTTAATCGTGGGGCTTCATCATAGAAGGACCCTGGAAAGAAATGCTCACTGACCCACAGCAAACACATTTCCGCTTCTGTGGAAATTGCATGTACACTAACGTGGGGTTCTGAAGCAGAACTAAGAAATAATCAACTTCAGGTCCACGTGAAAGTACCTAAAGGTTTAATTTGTTGCTTTGCTAGGGGGATCCGGCTGAAGATTGCTGCCATGTCAAAAAAAAAAAAAAAAAAAATCAAAAACAAAAACAAAACCTCCCCAAACCAAAGTAACCACACAAAAACAAAAACAAAACAAAACTGTGTTAATTCTGAGGCTTGTGATACGTACACCTACATAAATATAGATGAGGTTCTTTATCATTATTTTTTTGGATAACTTAGTTATTATATATTTCATTTAGTAGCAGGTCTTGGCTTATTGAAATGATGTTGGCCTGATCTAAAATAATATGTTTAAATGGGATTTTGAGAAGTAAGATGATAAGCAGGTAATGAGGAGCGCTGCCTGCTCTCTGTGGCTTTAGAGGGTGCTATTGCTATGTGGTGTAACCAGAACAATTTTACTTTCTTTTGTGTTCTTTTTGGCATCAAGATTCTCTTGATATTCTCTAGGCTTTGCTCAGACCAAAGATTTTAATGAACTACATATTTATAGAGTTATCAAAATAAAAGCACTATGAATGGAAAAGAAAACTTTCAGATAGTTCTACTAGCAAACAATTTCAGGGAGGTTTTCTGAAATAATAAATTGTGATAAATAATTTCTTTTTAATATTGGTTTACAATTGGGCAAAAAACTGAGAGGTAAAACCATGGTCTCACATCTTAGGTATTAGATTTTTTAAAATTTGTATAAACAATGACTTATTTAGTTAATATTATGATTTATTTGTATTACATGTACAACATTGTAGTTCTTCACCCATGCTCAAAGATTTGTTTTGAATGATTAAAAAATGAGTGTTAAGTATTTAGAAAAGCAGAAAATTACTTCCTACTTATACCAATAATTTGAGTATTTATGTTGTCCAATTTTCAGTCTTATTTTTAAGGTGTCAGCAAAAGAAAAGGAGAGTAAAAAGTAAGGTACTGTGCTCATATCCTTAAATACTTTCTTATTTTCCACTTACATTGCCAATTCAATGTCTTCTTCAGGATAGAAGACGTAGGCATCGTTCAGTTGCAATGGTAGTTCTAAAAATCCCCAGAGACTGGGCCTGGGCTTCTGATAGGCAGGGACATCTGTCCTCTATGTGCTATATGCCAGGCACATAGCTGGCACTCAATAAATAGTTTTTGAATAGCTGATTGGATAAAGACTTTGTGATTTATGCAAGTATGGGAGGAAACATTAGTTCCCTTTTCTTCTCTGCTTTTGTAGAAACCACAGCATCTGACAGGCCTACAGCTTTGTATGGTGGCCTGGATAAGGGCCTCTGGCTTTCAGGAGACCCTTTGCAGGCCTTTGCATCCTTGGCTCTTAGTCATGAAGGCTCATGCACACTGTTCAGAGTATCCAGATTCAACCCTGTTTCACATTCCTGTTGTCATCATGTAGCAAGATTAATTTCTGGAGAGGGTAAAAGGACACAAGAAGGGCAGACATATGCAGTTTTTGTTGCTGTTATTTCCAACACTCTGTCCAATTCAACTCTTTTCCCCCCTTCTGAGCAGTAAATACCCCACTATCTCAACAGCAACACACTTTCCATCTGATATTTCCTCCATTCTATGTTGACTAATATTTATTGTATTTACTGTGCTTTACTTTAGAGCTTGTATTACACAGAACTACTGCAACTCTTATAACTCAATATCCCACTTGCTGACTGCAAGTCACAGTTTTATATTTTCTCACGGTATTCCATGGAGTTATAAGTATCTCTAGTTTCTTGATCCAGAAACTTCTAATTTCCTCCTGCCTCTTCTACCTCTTCCACCTTATCATCTAATTAGTACAAATTTTGTAACCTTATATTTTTAGTTGGTTCCTTGCTGACAGGCTCCATACACTTTCCCCTTGTTTCTATATACCTATAGAAACACACTCCTGGTTCAGTCTAGTGGTATCTGTCCACCAGTATTATATCTGGCTGCTTTGACTTTGTGGGAAGAAGATTATTTGTCAAACCAAAAACTTGGTAGTCAGTCTCAACAGCTTCCCTTTACTCATTAGAACTGCTGAGTGACGTTGTCACTGACCACCTTCTCTGTGTTTAACTTGCTCATCTCTAAGATGGGATTTATCATGTACCTCTTATGGTGTAAGCCCTGGATTAATATATGTAAAGCATTTTAGAACAATGCTTGCTTCTAAGTTACCACCTGAAACTAAAACAACTTTGAAATTTTGTTTTGCTTCAATCAAACTGACCAAGGTTAGTAAAGCAAATAACAGCACATGTTGACAAGAATGCAGGTAAAGGGGCCTGCAAACTTGTACAATGTGGCAGTTCCTCACAAATCTGGAAACTGATCCACCTCAAAATCCAGCTAAATTGCTGTTGAGCATTTTTCAAAAGGACTCTACATACTACTACAGATACACTTGCTTATCCATGTTCATTATTGCTCTATTCATAGTACTCAGAAATTAGAAACAGCCTAGTTTTCTATCAGGTGATAAATGGATAATCAATATATGGTGTATTTGCATATTGAAATACTATTCAGCTATAAAAAAATAAAATTAAGATGTGCAAGTAAATAGATGAAGCTAGAAAAACTCATCCTGTGTGAAATAACACAGGTAACAAAAGATGAATATTACATGTTTTCTTTTCTATGTGGATGCTAGCTTTAAGCTTTCAATATGTGTGGTATAATCTATATAGCCACAGAGGGTAGGTACCTAGAAAGGTCTAGAGGGAGGGAGAGGATCTCTCAAGAAAAGAGAAATAGAATATATTGTTATGAAGAGTCAAAGTATAAATTAAAGTAGAATTAAATAGGGATGAAGATGGAAAGAAGGATAAAGGAGTGACTATGGGGAGGGACAATGAACAGTAAAGACCATATGGAAAAAGTCAACTGTAGAAGCTCCCAAAATATATACATATATGAAAGGAATGTAATGGAGTCATCAAACAATAGGGGGGACGATGCTACAACTAGACGTCCTATGCCACCAAAAATAATTTCCAATACTAAGAGTAGTTATATCTTGTTGAGTCATTGGTCAAAGGTGGCTCATGGACTACCCTCAAATCACAGGCTATTCTCAGGTTATTGATTGCTCTCCACAATGTGATGTTAAGGGTTTATTTTTGAAGACAATCCCTATATGATCAAACATGGAAAAATTAATCTCGTACTCAACTAGAGGCTTCTTCTCTATGGTCGAATTTTATGGTAGTATAAAGTACATCCAGCACTACTGGAGGAGGAATTTGATAAACACCATCACTTAGTCCCAAATCCTGTGACTTATTACAGTGACCTGGTGAAATCTTGGCACAATTGTTATAAGGGCAACTAACCATTATTTGTTTGGATTCAGGACCACTCCATGAGATGGGAGTTACATGAGACACTGCTAAAGTGGCCGAGAATCTAAACCCTTATAGGTCATGGACCTAGAGGAAAACCTACTACTACTATTATGCTAAGAGAACTTAGAAATATAATGACTCTTAATGACATATTTCACAAGGCAGAAACCAGTGCCTTGTCCACTCCACATCACAGAAACTTCTTCCTGCAAGAGATAGCAATTAACATAGAGACCCACAAGCGAACAATGTGAAGAAAGTGAGAGACGTTGGCGGACTCATTCCTCAATAGAATATTTTCTTTTACTCCTCCATCCTCCATGTTCAGAGAAGAGGATGTGGAAAGACTGAAGAGTCAGAGGTGATGGGTTACTCCAAGGAAATCAATCATGTTTTCCTGGTATAACAGGACTGATATACATATGAACAACCCACACAGGGCCTACACAATTTTATGCCAAATGAGGTCCCAGCATGGAGGAGGAAGTTCACACATTGTACCACCTATAATCAAAACATTATCTTCAGTTAATTTCTCCTAGCAAAGAGAAAAATAAATCTCACTGATTATGTCAGCCACACTTCACGGGAGGCCCTATGCCCAGGAATAGTTGGCTAACACAAAATGAACTGAGTATTTTTGTGCATGTTTTCTTTCATTTTTTTCTTTTTATTACTAGTCCTTTGCTTAACTATTTTTATCTTTAATGAATTCGTGTTATATTTTGTTTTTGTGTCTTGTTTTTTGAAAGAGAATGAGAAAAAGAACAAAGTTGTATGGATGGGAAGGTGGGGAAGACCTGGGAGGAAGCTGAGGAGGAGAAACATCATATTATATACTTTATTTCAGTTACAAAAATGTGTTTTTTAGGAAATTAAAAAAATCCAAACCTTAGCTAATAGTATTTCTTAAAATATGATCCTTCAAGATAATAGGAGTCTATCACCTATCATCTATCTTTAGCTGAAAACGAACATGTCTTCATACACCTTTACCAACCATTTGTGAATATTAAATTAATTCTGTGACTCAATTAATTATATAAATTAATAAGCCAATTAATAGTATGATCACTAATCCAGACTGTTTTCTTTGAAGAAAGTGGTTGAGTGCCATACTGCAATTAACTCCTATCATGTTTTTCTGCTATTTTCGCCATGCTTTTACCTAGCAGCCCCAGCAACAGATTTGATTACTAAGCCATGTCTATCTTTATCTTTATGCTAGTTTTTAAAACCTGCCAGTGTCAGGATCTAAATTTTATTTAGAAACTTAAGAAGATTCTTCATCTGCATACATATGAGGCTGAGATACTCACACATTGTTTTTTTCAAGTGTGAAGAAGATTCCAACCACCTTTAATGATTATGAAGACGGAAGCTGTCGATGACTCAGTTACTTATCCAGAGACATGTGTCCATTAATGCTGAAGGCAACAATGAAGAACCAGCATTCCATGGCTCTCCTGAATAAACAATGAAACATTAGTGAAATATATTATTAGGAAAGAAATCTCAGATAGGAGAACATAAAACACAGTTTTCTTTTAAAGACTATTACCATGAACTCCCATTACCCTCATTCATAAAGCAAACAAAAAAGTATTTATAGACAGGCATAGACACATTTATGCATAAATATATAAACTATGTAAATAAAATAAGTGTTGAAAGAGATACTAGACAGCTGTTACTAGTTCTCCTTGTTTGCTTTGGGCTAGATCTTTGTTCAAGTTTTTTGTTTCTTCTTTCAGAAAACAAAGTTGAAAGTCTTTTCTATCTATTCTTGCTAGTCCAGGATCTTAAATATTAGGTTCTGCTCTTTGAAGTGAGCCTATTTCTTTTCTTTATTGTTTACTACACTTCTACTATGATGCCTTCTTTACACCAGAGAACACTTCATCCTGCATGCTTTCTGAATTGATTTTAGCAGTTCAGTATGTTTTTCACTATATCTTCCAACATACTTTTAGCTTTTATTATCTTTAACTTTCTTGCTAATACTCTTGATCAGGTCTGCACTGTTGAAATACCTGCTCTTGTGGGAAAGATGCTGAACATATCTAGGTTACATCGTACTGGTTCTTTCCTGTCTTATTTAAGACTTCTGTAAATCCTCTGTGTTCTTTCATGTCCAAAAACATATTCACCAAGTTAAAGCATTTTATTTTTCTTCTGAGTCTCAGTTCTTTGACAATCAGCCCTCTTTTATAATTTCCTGGAAGGTTTGTGAAAGCAGAGACAGTCATTGGCATCCACTTTCTGTCTCTTTTTAGTACATTGTAGCATACCTGGAACATGTTAGGTACTTATGAAAGTTTCTTCACTTCAATATAATCTTTGTAGATGACTTAAAAGTCTATGGTAATAACTTCTGCTCTTTTCACTTCTAGTCCCAATAATACTATCATTTTCTGTATGTTTATTACAGTAGATCAGGTGCTGATACTACACTAGCTAATCTGCTGGATGACTTGAAAGGACACTTTAAAAATGCTTAACATGGGGTGCTCTCACATGCACATTAATGTTTTAAACTTAACTTTGCCAAAGATGACTTCTCACCCCTGCTTATGAGGTTTTCCCTTGTCTCAGAAAGCATCAGTTCTTTCATCCAACTGTTTTTTCACTTTTCTCCTCCTTTTCACATCTAATTTATTAATGCGTGCATGCATTTAATTATTAAAAATATACCTCAACTCCCTTTTTTTTCATTTCTACCTTCTGATCTAATGCAGGTACCACCATGTTTTCTGATAGTACAAGAACTTCCTATTGTATGTCTCAACTTTCCTTCCAAACATCTACATTTCGTTCTCCACACCAGGCCATGATACTTCCGACAATGCAGATCACATTATGTTACCTGAGTAGTGTAACCTGCCATTACCAAAAATATTGCCCACAGGGTTGACTTGATAATAATGTCAGTAAGGCTGCACTGTATTCTTAGACATACGTTTGAAACTATAAATAAGGTGAAAATACAAGCCAAGGGTTGATTCGTGTATGAAGGGAACAGTGTCAGAATCCACAAGAAAAAAATAGGAAATGAAAATTCTACATTCTGTAGTTACTTTAAGTATTACTTCAAGTATCAAAAGTTAAAATATTAGCTTCTTTACCATGATTTATTTAATAAACTTTTGAGAAATATTCATTGCTGCAGAGCTAGAGATAAGATTAGAGAACTGGATTTGCAGAAATGGAAAAGAGGTCCCTTCTTGCTTCCCTACAAAAAAAAAAATGGGCTGTGGGTCTCCATGCTAGAGTTGGAAGCTGGGATAAAGCAATGAAGTGAGAGTTGGGGGGTTAGGAACAGAAGATCTGTGTGATCCACTGGAGACTGAACTGGGAAGAAAGTAGGCTATAGCAGGCGATCTGTTGCAGAGCTGGTGATGAAACTTTAGATTGTGTTTGAGGGGGCTGAAGGAGCTTCCCTGCTTTCCTGGCTGGAGTGGCTTGTGTCTTCACAAGGAATCTCTATCCACTTAACAGCACATCGGAAATCTCCAGTGCAAATAGAAGTAATCACACTCATGAGGATTAGACAGCAATGAAAAGTCAACTTCAGGGCTGACATAAATAAAATAGAAACAACCAAAACAAAAACAATACAAAGAAACAATGAGCTGGTGCTTTGGAAAAATCAGTAAGATTAACAAGTTCTTGTCCAAAGTAACTAAAAGGAAGAGAGAGAAGATTCAAATGAATAAAATCAGAAATGAAAAGGGGAATATAGATTCAGACACTGAGGAAATCAAGAGAATCACAACAACATACGTTAAAAACTTGTATTTGACCAGAGGCCATGACAGCATCCGTATCCCTAAGCCAGCACCCAGCTCACAAACCACCAGCACTCTACAAGAACCTGTCTAACACCAAGAGCTCCTTCACTCCTTATCACTCTATCCTGGACCACACCTCAAGCAGAAGCCCACTGTTCCACCAGAGGCCATGCCTGCATGCAGAAGTCAGTCCCCACCCTTGGGAAGAGCTTCTCTACTCAACCACAGGCCACAGTGGCCAAAAGACCAAAGAGAAAAATCTGAGCAAGTAACCAGAAACTATAGATGCAAACATCACCAAAAGAATACAAGAAATGAAAAAGAATCTCAGGGATTAAAGATACAATAGAAGGAATAGATACAATGGTCAAAGCTAATGTTAAATCTAAAATGTTTCTGAAACAAAACATCCAGGACATCTGAGACACTATGAAAAGACCAAACGTAAGAATAATATAAATAGAAGAAGGAGAAGAATCCCAGCTCAGAGGCCCAGAAAATATTCTCAACAAAGCCATAGAAGAAAAAAATTTCAGCATAAAGAAGGGTATACCCATAAAGGTAGGAGAAGTTTACATAACAAATAGAATGAATCAGAAAAGAAAGTCCTCATACCACGTAATAATCAAAACACTAAATACACAGAACAAAGAAAAAGATGTTAAAAGCTACAAAGGAAAAAGGCCAAATAGAATATAAAGATAAGCTTATTAGAATTACAATCAACTTATTAGAGACTCTCAAAGCCCTAGATAGATGTCTTGCAGACTCTAAGAGATCACAGATGCCAGCCAAGACTATACCCAACAAAACTTTCATTCACCATATATAAAGAAAACAAGGTATTCCATAATAAAGTCAATTCAAACAGTATCTATCCACAAATCTAGCTCTATAGAAGGTATTTGAAGGAAAACTCCAAACTCAAGGAAGTTACACCTATGATAATGCAGCAAAAAAAAAAAGAAGTGAAACACACACATACACACAGCACTACCAGTAACAAAAATAGCAAAATTACAGGAATTGACAATTATTGGTCATTAATATCTCTTAATAATAATGGACTAAATTCCACAATAAAAAAACACAGACTAACAGAGTGGATACAAAAGCAGTATCTATGCTGCTACATACAAGGAACACACCTCAAGGCCAAAGACATTACCTCTGAATAAAAGGTTGGAAAAAAGCTTTCCAAGCAAATGGACATAAGAAGCAAGCTGATGTGGCTATTTTAATGTCTAACAAAATAGACTTTAAACCAAAATTAATTAAAAGAAAAGATACTTCACACAGATTAAAGGAAAAATCCAATAAGATGACTTTCAATTTTTAACTTTTATTTCCTACATGCCAGGGCACCTACATGTGTAAAAAGAACATTACTAAAGCTTAAACCACACAACAACACTCACACATCAATAGTGGAAGACATCAATACCCAATCCTTACTAACAGGTATATCATCCATATAAAAACCAAATAGAGAAATCCTGGGACTAAGAGACATTATGAACCAAAGGGACCTAATATAACTATAGAACATTTTAATCAATCACAAAATATACCTTATTTTTAGCATTTCATTAGACCTTCTCCAAAACTTAACACATACCCCATCATTGCAAGCCTCAGTAGATAGCAAAGCACATATTAACTCACAGAGACTGAAGCAGCATGCTCAGAGCTTACATCTGTCTGCATAATGCCCTCTGTGCTTATATCATGGCTTCTTGATAGTGTTTATATAGGATTCTTCAATGTGTGAAAGAGTAGGTCTATAATTCTTGTTTCTTCTCTTGGGCTCTTTTCCTTCTGTTGATTTTGTCTTGTCCAACTTTGATGTAACAGTTTTTATTTTATCTCAGTATATTTTATTTTGTTATATTTTAAGTGAATAAGTAAATGAATAAAAGCCTCACCACTATAGTAAAGATTGACACCTGAAATATCATTTATATTTGCTCAGAGAAGGAAAATAAGTTTTCTCCAATGTAGTGACACTGTGTATATCAACCACTCTAGGACAGGCCTCATGTTCAGGAGTAATTAATAATGGACTCCACAGTTTTTT
Organism: Sigmodon hispidus; assembly: GCA_004025045.1. Classification (NCBI taxonomy): domain Eukaryota; kingdom Metazoa; phylum Chordata; class Mammalia; order Rodentia; family Cricetidae; genus Sigmodon; species Sigmodon hispidus. The sequence continues at coordinate 36,646 of PVIH01012981.1, read as the reverse complement.
TGGGAATGTTGTTGTTGTTGTTCAATTTTATTTTCTAGGTTTGGAGGTTTTGTTGTTTTTAATTGGGATTTTATTGTTTTTGGAGAAAAGAACTTAAATGTATGTGGGTTGTTAGTGGGAGACAATCTGAAAGGACTTGAGAAAGGGGAGGAATATGACTCAAATATTTCAATTTAAAAACCATTTTAAATTATAAAAAGAAAATAGTGTAATACTATACCCTCAAATAAATAATCCTATAAGAAGCAAAAAAAATTTACTGCACTTTTTAATTTCCAAGTTTAAAATTGGCCAGTGATGGGTGTTGGTGCTTGTAACCTTCATATACCTGCAAAGAAGGAATCTTAGCTGAGGAATTAACTCCATCAGATCATTGGCCTATGTGTATGTCTGTGGAACATTTTCATTCATTGCTAATGAACTGAGGAGAACCCAGTCTACTGTGAGTAATGCTACCCCTGGGAAGTTTTTCTAGGAAAGTCTGTTATACAGGGAAGCCTGTTCAATAGATCAGGGGGCAAGCCAGGAAACAGCATTCTATGGTTTCTGCTGAGGCCCTGCCCTGATTCCCCAAAATGATGAACTGTGATGTGAAAGTGGAAATCAAATAAATACTTCCCTCCCCAACATGGGCTTGGTCAATGTGTTATCACAGCAATAACAGGTGAACTAGGAATCTAGGAATTGACATAATAAATTATAGTGATAGACACATATCATGTATTATAGCTACATGTTAAGAGTATTCTTCTTTTTTTTTTAAACAGATATTTTAAACTTTATTTATTTATTTATTTGCCTTGGTGTTTGCCTGGAACCGGAACTACAGACAGTTGTTAGCTGCCATGTGGGTGCTGGGAATCAAACCCGGGTCCTCTGGAAGAGCAGACGGTGCTCTTAACCACTGAGCCATCTCTCCAGCCCCCATGTTAAGAGTATTCTTTAAAACCCAGTCACTACCTGTTGTATTTTTAGTTTTTTGTTTTTTTTGTTTTTTTGTTTTTGTGTGTGTGTGTGTGTGTGTGTGTGTGTGTGCTGAGATTAAAGGTGTGTGTTATTGAATCCCATCTGTTTGTCTTTGTGCTCAAGGATCAAGAAATTCTTGGGCTGTCTCTGTCTGGGATTTGACTGTGTTCTGTCTCTTGATATTTCATCAGATTTTATTAAATATGTAACATATCACCATAACTCTCTGTCTAGGAGACAGGAAGGAAGTTTTCTCATTCTGTCCAGGTAAAGTTGCCTTGGTTTTCCCTAGTTCTTTTGACCTCAGATGCCTGGGTTTGTTTAGTGGGTTGGCTGTGGTTTCTAATTTGTGAAAGCATTAGTACTCTAGGGCTTCTTTTCTATATGTTGGTTCTGGTTGCTAAGAATATATTACATAAATGAGCCAGAGTTACTCCTTATTCTCGGGAGTCAAGGCAAGATTTGTAAGGAGAAATAGATGAAGTAGACAGGGCTGGTAAATGATTGTGTCCTTATGGAGTATTGATTAGATTTTGGCAGGTTATTGATCTGGATTATACATGTAGGATAGGGTTGTGATGAATGGATTATGCAAATTTTGTCTTTGACACCCCTTTAACCTTAGAGACTATTTATTCTGAAATTTTAGCTAAAGGTGCTTTCTCTCTGTTCACCGTCTCTATCTCTCTCTGTCTCTCTATCCTATTATCTAAATGATAGCCAGAAAATACATGGATATTTATGAGCCCTTTCTTAAGACTATTTTGCAGTTATTTCAAAAAAATTTTACACACAAGGAAAGTGTTGATTTATTTAAATTAGTGAATGAAAATTCTGCAGAGTATCCACTTCAGCCACAATTACAATTATTTTCTCTTCTGTCATCACAATTATGTGAAAGTTATAGAAGTCTCAGCACCGAAGTTTGCAAACTCAAGAGACTGAGTACTTTTTATTTTTCAGAATGCATGCTGTAAAAATAGGAGCAGAAATTTCTGTAAGTCACCTCATTTTAAAGGTAATATAAATGGTTCCAATACAATATTCAGAAATATTACTTTATCACAATAAGAACATATTGTGTTTCAGAGCCAGTCCATATAGGATTTTTTCCTCCTAATGATATATATGTTATATAATATATAATATATAATATATAATGTATATACATATTAAAGACACAGTTAGACTAGCTATGTTGCACCTTTTTCTGGGTGCATTTAGTCTTTGCCTTAAGCCTGGGCTGGCCAGTACAGCAGTCACTGGGTTTCTATTGCTATTTCACTTTAACATAATTTAAATAAAAAAATATTTAAAACATTTCAAATGCTCAAAAATCACATGTGATGTAGTGGCTACCTTTCTGTGGAGCACAGATCATAAAGCATTAACTTGATGGCAGAAAAATTTTTCAAACAATACTGCTTTATCTTATGTCATGAGTTATTTTTACATCAAAACTGTAGCTAGTCTCTAGTAGAGACTGATCAAGTCTATAGAATTGTAATATTTATCCCCAGTATTATATCCACATCACACACACACACACACACACACACACACACACACACACACACCACTATCTCTCAAGTATTCAATGCCCAGTTTGTTCATTCTACTTTATAATTACAACTCACTTCCCGTTTTGATTTGACAAATACCTCACTGTAGCAGGCTTTATTTTGGGCTACCAACTTGCTCTCAAATCAGGACACAAAGACTTCTTATTAAGTATGAATGCTCAGCCTTCATAGTGGGACTTATGTTCACCCCATTAGATCTTCTAACTTAAATTAAGCTGTTTCTTTTCATCTATGTTTTGCCTGGATTTTTTTAAATCTTTCTTTCATTCTGTATAATCTACTCCACGTCTGTGTGTCTTCCCTTGGAAACTCCTTCTTTTGTCCTCTCTCTCCTTCCGTTCTCCTGAGTCCAAATTCCTCCTCCTTCTTATTCTCTCTGTGTGGCAGTCCTGCCTCTCCCCTTACTGTCTAGTTATTGGCCTTTCTGCTTCTTAGACCAATCAGGTACCTTAGGTAGGCAAGGTAAGTGTAACACATCTTTACATAATTAATCAAATACATCTTTACATAGTTAAAGTCAATATTTCACAACATAAACAAATGTAACATAACTTTGCCTAATTAAACCTCACCAAATAGTTGTCACCATGGACACATCATAGGAATATGGAATCTATATAACATTAATTTATTTTTTTATTTCCTTTCAGATTACTATGTATAAAACATTTTCTTTTTAAAAAGTACTTAAAGGGTTGAAATGTAATATAGTTTACAGTTATGGTTTATCCCTCAAAAGTCCATGACTGAGTTCATTATCCTGAACAGGGTAACTGGTTTTATCAGGCTAGCAGGCAGCTTTCACTCTGTAAGAATCCACTGAGATCCAGCTGAAGAGAGGAAGGAGAGAGTATATGAGCAAAGGGATCAGGATCAAGAAGATGAGACTCACAGAGACAGCTGATCTGAGTTATTGGGAGCTCACTGACTGAAATAACAGCTAAGGAACCTTCAGGGAAAGAAATTAAACCTTCCAAAGGTAGTCAAATAGTATGGGAAGTTTGTGGAGCCTCTTGCAGTAGAATCAGAGTATATTCTTAGTACATGAACTGACATCTTGAAGCCCATTTCCCTCAGTAGAACACCTTGACACTGGGTGGGAGGGACTCCGACCTACCTCAACCGGATATGCCAAATTGAACTTAACCACTTTGAGATTTCTTGCCCTCCCCAGTGGAATGAATGGGAGATGGGGTGGGGGAAGGCTGAGGGAGGACCGGGAGGAGGGGAGGGAGGGGGAGCAGTGGAGGACATGAGAAAATACTAAAAAAAGAAAAAGAAAAAAATCGACTGAGGTAGAATTTTCAGACCTCTAGGTATCTATGGTGGCAACTTTTACAGGGAGCATCCTGTGAGGCAAAAGATAACAGCCAGTGGCATGGCTGCTTTTGTAAGTAAATTCCCAGTTGCTCCTGCTGAAAGCCGTGTGATGGGGAAGAAGCACTGAAACCCTAAAGTCACATCTTGGAAAACTGGACACTTCTTTGCCATTTACTTCAACCCAAGTTGTATGCTTAAGCCAGAAATAGTTCCCAAGTCTGATACTGACTGCTTGGTCTAATCCTGACAGCTATTCTAAAAATACTTGATCCTTCTTCCTATCGGTATTAACAACTTCTTTTATCCAAAGGCATGTTGTTGTAGTGGGGATGACACAGAGTATGGGAAGCAGATAATAAACAAAGAGCAAATCAGTGTATTGTTTAAGTCCATGAAGCACTGCAGAGAACTAGACCAGAATTGTCTAATCCAGGGATATAAGGGAAAGTAGGAAGAATCTTAGATTCAGCTTACAGAGGAAAACATCTGGCAGAAGAGACCTGAAAGACGAGAGGAGCCAGGCAGAAGAGAGAGCAAAGAAAGTCACTGAGACAAATTTAAAAGGGTGGTCTGACCAGCTGTGTGGCTCAGTAGCACTTAGAGAAAAGACTCAAGAGATAGGGCAGTAGTGAGGACATCACTGCTCCATTGTGCACGGTCTTCTCAGGGATAGACATGAGTTCAGATTTTAAGAGGGCTGAAAGGTCCTTAAAATATTCATATCAGGAGAATAACATAGAGATTTGGTGCCAGAAAAGGAGAGTGAGTGAGTGAATGAATGAATGAACGAACATACTTAATACTCAGGATAAAGTGTGTTTAAAATGAAAGGAATCCTAAATGAGTGGAAGGATCTTCCTTACAGAAGCTAACTTCATTAAATAGTTACAGCATTTCCTCTCTGCTCCCACTCTTCTTTCTTGTGCATTAGGAGGGTGATATACTGAGTGGGACTCTGGAATTGATTCAACATTCACTTTTTCAAGAAAGCGACATTAGCTGGAAGACTTCCTAGAGCCCTTTAAGGCAAAATTAGGCCTCATCTCTTCTATGTTGTCACACAGTTTATTGGCACATGCTTCTATGAAACCGTTTCACTTTAAATTGTAAGCAAATGTGTGTTAAAGATTTCGAGTACTGTACCTACCTAGGTCAGCCTGCAGCACACAGTGGGCTCTTGCTCAATGTTTTCTGGACAAATTTAAGAATGAGAAGAGAAAACACGGAGGTGCCTTAAGTAAATGCAGAATCAGAACCAAGTTTTAATGCCAATTAGTACTCAAAGAAGATTAATTTACCATCTCTGCAATCAGCTCCTCTGACCTGATTATATATTGGAGTCATGAGGTTCTCTACAAATATTACTATTTATGCAGCATGCAAATTAAGAGAACTCTCAGAAATCTTAGAAGTTTGAATTCCCATGCTCTAATAGAAGTCTTCTCAATTAATTCCAAGTATTCTTTGGTAAGTAATAGCTTGAAAGTCAGTGGTGCTAGCCAGCATCCCCTTCTTTGTGTCACAGATAGCACTGCTGTATTTACACAGAATGTGGCCTCTGGCTTTATCTGAGGGAGTTAGGCAGGATAGTGACATATCTCTCTATGATAGTGAATATATAGTGCTCTTCAGGTAATGAGCTTAGTTGCCTGTCTCACATGGGGCTGTGCTGGTGGTGCCAGACCTGTTTGCTTGAGAATTATCCCAATAGTTCTTAAAGTATAGTACAGCAGCAGTGGCAATGTCTCCTGGGAAATTTCGAGGAATGCAAATCCTTTTTTTACTTATTTAACTTTATTTATGTTCATTGATCTGAAGGTTTCAGAGATCCTAGAACTGGAGTTACTGACTGTTGTTAGCTGCCATGTGGGTGCTGGGCATTGAACCCAGGTCCTCTGGAAGAGCAAGCAGCCAGTGCTCTTAATGACAGGGCCAGAAATACAAATTCTATTCTTTGAAATATTTAACAATAAGAAAGAGAAGAAAGACCAGAAATATTTAATCCATCTTAGGCAACCTGGTAAGTTCCTTGCTTTCGGTAGGTAAGCATATTGATGACTTAGTGAAGAAACCCAATCAGCACTACTACCCTGAAACTTGGATTCAAGTGATTTCCCCAGTTCAGCTACCCAAGTAGCTAGGAATACAGTCTTGTGCTACTGTGCCACGCAGAAAAAATTAAAAGCCCATCATAGATTCTGTCTTTCACTGAGAAGTGCAGACCTAAAATTCTAAAACAGAAACAAAGAGATTCAAGTTGTATTCACTCATGAAATACATCCCTTGTGAGTACTCAAGGGATATATGCCATTGGTTTTGTATAGTATGAGAGACTTGTTAAGCTAAATACACACACACACACACACACACACACACACACACACCTATGACCTAGAAATTCAAATATAACCATTATCCATTATTTTCTTAAATTTTCACAATAAATACTATTCTATAGGAACATATTTTTGTTTTATATGATAATCTTGAGGTTTTAATTACAGCCTTCCAAGTATAGTTTAATGTTCAATGAAGAAATTGCAATAAGCTATAAACTGTCCTTGTGCTTAATCTGATCCCATAACATTAATACCCACTATAATGCACAGAGTCTGGCTATCATACTTGCAAGAGAAAAAGAATATAGAAAAACAAATACTATGGAGTCAATTTAAGGGAGAAATCTTTATGTTAAATAGCAAAATAAATGGGGCAGAATAATGCAATTTTCTACATTATGCCAGACAAACTCTTTAAATGAACAAAGTTCATCTGAAAGAGACAATTGGCTGTTTTACATTTGAGAAGTCAACTCCATCTTTTGAAAGGGTCTCTGAATGATCCCCAACAAACAGGCTTCAAGTGATTGTAATCTATTCAGACTACTATGAAAGGATCTTAAACACATTCTACTTGCCGAGACAGGCAACATGCAAGCAACATGTGCTTTGTTGTTTTTGCTTCCTTAGTTCTGATCCAAAGACTCCAGATCCAAGCCCTTGAACATGCTGGGTAAGCTCTTGACCACTGAGTGACATCATCGAACGAGATGTGTACATGTTATGGCAAATAAGCATTTCAATGTTGCTGAACAGCTGTTTATAGGCCAACGAAGTAGGTTTTGGCTTTGGTTTGAACTTCACCTCCTTAACTGGTAACAGGGAAGGGATCATTGTTAAATCCAGAGCCAGATCCTATTGTTTGGAGATGATCAAGGATAAATATAAGAATCTTTAATATCTCAGCCCTTGAACATTAGCTACCAAATGTCTTCCTTTTTCTTTTAAACCTTCTCTGTCTTCAATCCCTTAAATGTAAGGGATTTCAAGAAGCCATTAATACACCTTTATTAACTTTGGCAGATTTTACAGTCTCTAAATCATTTTCATGAGGGCACATTGCATTCTGGGATATGTTATCAATTTTATGTTCTAATGACAGTCTTGTCCTTATTTTCATACACCCTTTGTCCCCTTCCCAAGGGGAACAGATCATAATCAGAAGTGGAAACTGTTTAAGAAAGTGTCAAAAAGGTTTGAATGCTGATATGCCCAAAAGCCGAGCTAAAATAATTATATATGATTTTGCATGGCATTGATGTCAATAATTATCTAAGATGAGTTAGCTTTTAGCTGAAATCTGGATAGAAAAAATATTAATAGTGACAATTTAATAAATACAAAATTATTATAAATGTAAACAAATACATAGAATAGTAATAGTCATCCTTTATTGATATGCCTTAATTTTTTGACCTATTTCTTCACAGCTGATGAGCTTAACAATTTGATCTTTCCACAGCACTCTTTATCTTGGTGACATCATCTTGGGTACAAATTGAAACTTGGAAAGAATCTGTGCAATGGTTACTGTATCTTATCTTCTAGAAGAAGCAGTTTTGGTTGTAACAATTTTTTTCTTAAAAAAAAATCCAATTAGGATCTAATTGATTCAGATTTTGCAAGGAATTATTTTAATATTGTAAAACTTGTTAAATGCAAAATTGCTATATCAAATGTATCAAAGAGACTTAAGGTGATTAGAACTCCCCCCCTAAAATCAACTTCATCAACAATCAACACATTTAGAATGAAAGAACAATAATATGGTAACAAAATACAAGTGAGAAGAAGGTATCATCTTTAATTTTTTGGTCTGGATATTTCAGAGCTCCGAAATAAAAAGCAAATATAAACTAATCAAGACAAATTTTACTCAGAAAACACTGTGTGTAATTTTGCTGACATCAGCAAGACAGAAGTTCCCAGTGGAGAAGCAGGATGTGCTTCCTAAGCCAACTGGATTCATTTCCAAGTCACAGAATTATTAAATCTCCCTTTGGAATACTATTGTTTTCCAGAAAAAGAATCTTTTATTGTACTGAGACAACATGACACCAAGAAAAGGGAGTGTCACAATTAATCCATTTCTTTAACAGATATTTAATGAGACGTTTTATATGATAGGCATGATGGAAAAGAAAAGGTGAATAAAGCCATCCACTCCAATAGTCCATTTCGGGACATATATACGAAAATAATTGTGAAGTAATTCAACAGGGACTGTAACAGAGGTTTGTACAAGGTCTTCCTGGATCATGGAGAAGTGAGATGCACATTTAGCCAGCTCTCAAGAACTCTCATTGGAGCAGGGCCATTGTAGTTGTTCATGTGCACATTTCCAGAGGTAAGATGATCCGTGACCTGTAGTAGAGAGCTTATTGCAATAACAGAGGCAGAAGCTGGTGATACTCTTGAAAGTGCTGCTGAATAGGAAGAAATAATAAAAATAGAAATTTACTGTTAGCAGTAGCAGAGCTGGACTCCTGGGAGTTCTGGGGGAGAGTAAGGATCAGAGGGTCAGTTTCCATCCTCAACTAAATTCTCAGGCCAGGCATGAACTAAAATGAATATAAGGAAAGGAAATTTGCTTAATGATGTTAGGGAGTTTATTTGGGACATGTTGAGTTTGGAGTTGTCCTAAAATAAAGTTCAAGATTTGAGAATAGGTGAAGCCTGAAATTATAAACCCAGTTGTCCTTGTCATGGGCATAGGTGGCATGAAGGTGGGCAAAACAGCAGTAGCAACAAATACCAGGCAAAGTGAAAGCAGCTATCACCTAAGATTGAATTCTTGGGCAGAAAGCTGAGAAAAGAAAGAGAATCTCAAAAACAGCTCTTGATGAGGGAAGGAAGAATGTGATAGAGGGGAAATACAAGAGGAAAATGGATAATAGAGAATAAAACCTTAACAAAAATGAAATATCTGATTATCTTAAATTTCTGAAATCTCATCTTTTTCCTCATAGAAGTTTAGATGATATTTCCCCATGTAAATTTATCTTTCATTATTTTAAATAATACTTTAAATCATTATTTTAATACCCAAACAACCATTATATTGTTTTTTTAAAAAGTTCTACACCAAAATCACATGTGTGAATATAAAAATTTCTAAATTTTCTTGAATGTTCAGAGGTTTCTCACAAAATTCAGTCAAACAAAAAAACATTACAAAACTAATTTTAAGAAAGAATTTTATTCTGAGTATATTCAAGCATTTTCTACATTTGTTTGCCATCAGAACAAGTTCAAAATAGTTAAAAAATTATATTTTTTAATATATATTATATTTTATATTTATAAAAATATATATTATATTTTTCAGTGTAGTGAAAATTCTATTAATTAAACTGACATGCTACTGTTCTTAGCTTGCAACATTCTCTACCAATCCAACGAGCAATATTTTGATTAAACTGTTTTTTTTTCTAATTCAGAGATGACTACAGTTTATTAGATATATTTTTTTCAATGCTATAATCAAAAGATGTATGGGAAAACTGCACATAATTGAACACTGTGACAGGCAAGTCAAATTTCTTCATAGGCCAGCGTGGCTACAACCCAAACCAGTCAGATAATGCATCTATCCATTTGACAATCTGTTTGGTTAATCTAACCCATAAACACATTATACAAATAAAAAAGAATTATAGATATAAATGGCTGATTTTCACATTATTTTACTTCTTTATTTGACTTTCTACTACCTAGATTCTAATGCAAATCAAAACTGGGGACAATATAAATTATGGATAACATAAATATCACAAGACATTATTTTGTAATTGTTATTTGAATAAGATAATACAACTTGAGTACTACAAATTATTCTTATGTGGGTGTGAATGCTCCTCACAGTATAAAATTATTATTTTTTATTTTTTCATTTATTTGTTTTAATTTAAATGTATTTTGATCATATTTTTTTCCATTTGTCAAGTTTTTCCAGATCCTCTCCTAATCCCCACCCAGCTAAATTTAAGCTCTTTCTCAAAAGACAAACAAAACCACAATACACCAACAAAGCTTCACAAAACCAAGAATATAAAATAAAGCGCCTCTCAAAAAGGACGAAACAAAACAAAACACCAAACTATATTCAAATAAAAGAATATAGAAAAATGTAGAGTCTACTATATGTTGGCCAATTACTCTTGACTATGAGAACTGTTCGGGAATGATTGTTATACCTAGTGTCAATCTATTGGAGAAAACTGATTTTTCACTCTCTAGCAAGTAAAAGTGACAGTTCATTTGCTAACCTTTCCCTTAATGGCCAGGTTTCCATTCATTCATTCATTTTTTTTTACATGTGTAACAAAATAAAACAAAAACCATTACATTGAAGTTGGACATAACAAATCAACAGAAGGAAAAAAAGAACAAGAGAAGGTACAAGAATCAGAGACCCACTTGTTTGCACATGCAGGAATCTCATAACAACACTAACTGGAAGCCATACTATATATTCAGAGGATCTGCTGCAGACCTGTGAAAGCCCTGTGAACACAGTTTAATCTTCTGCAAGTTCACTGAATTTTTCTCATGTCAATGCAAACAACTTTTGTGTGTGTGTGTTATCACTCCCTCTGGCTCTTAAAATCTTGTCCCCACCTTTTTTTTGTGGTGTTCTCTACATAGTCTCAATTTACTTTTCTAGTGTCTTTTTTTTTTTTGATCAGGTGATACACTAATATCAAAAGATTTGGAACTAGGATCCACAATTAAAAGAGAATGTGTGGTGTTTCTCTCTGGAACTGGGTTAACTCACTCAATTCAATCTTTTTAGTTTTATCTATTTACGTCAACACTATATGATTTTCATTTTTCACTATAGCTGAATAATGAAATTGGTTATTTTTTCCAGTTCTTTGAGTTTTATTTAATTCCAGATATAGTCAAGTTGAAGAATTAGAACATCCATTACAATTGCATGTTTTCTCTATTTAGCCACTGCACATTTTTAAAATTATGAATAAAGTCATATTTTTTATCCATGTATCCTCTTGTTCAAACTCCCTTCTCCCTCCCACCCCTCCCAGTCACTTTCTCTTCTCCACATCTCCTTATCTCCTCCCCAGCAAGGGCAGGAGGTCCCAAGGTCCCAAGATGGCTTAGTTCAGCATTCTCTCCAGGCAGATCTAATTTCCTCATCCCAGCATCAAGATTAGGTCAGGTGTTCCTCTGGAGGGAATGGTCTCCAACCTGCCAGTCCAAGGGGTTTCAGATCTCAAGCTGTTCAGTGGTTGTGGTTTGCAGCTTGGGAATGCTTTGCTTTTTGTTTAAAGTCCACTAATGAGTGAGTACATCCCCTGCCTATATTTCTGGGTTTGTGATACCTCTCTAAATGTAAAATCCCTAAATGATTTAGAGAGATTTTATTAAATTATCATGTATTATTTTAACAAAGTCTCATTTTAGGGCTTGTTAACATGTCTCTCTTAACAAGCATGCAACTCTTAGGTGTTACAGAACCATCAGAGCGTTGGTAATTTATACATAGTCAAACACAATAAATACATTTGGAATTTATATTATGTCCAAGGTTATACATTAACAACCCTCAACTCTTAATTGGGGGGGGGGCAGGGAGTAAAATGTCACAGTTTGAAAGAATATCCCCCATAGACCCATAGGAAGTGGTACTATTAAGAGGTATGAACTTGTTGGAATAGGTGTGACCTTGTTGAAGGAAGTGTGTCACTATGGAGGTCGATTTTGAGATCTCATATTCTCAAGCTATGCCCAGTGTGACTCACAGTCTCTTCCTGCTGCCATTAGATCAAAATAACGTAGAACTCTCAGCACCTTCTCCAGCACCAGGTCTGCCTGAATGCTTCCATGCTTCTTGCATAAGGATAATGGACTAAGCCTCTGTAAATACAAGGCAGACCCAATTAAATGTTCTCCTTTATAAGAGTTGCTATGGTCATGGTGTCTCTTTACATTCACAACAATAGACGGCCTAAGATGCATGGTAACTTCGGTTGCACAATACGTCTGTGTTTTTCCAAATGTTGCACCATCTCTATGTTTCTTACATTGAAATATAAATTAGACCACTGTGAAAGTAGATAGAAGGCTAGGATATACCAACCACATGGTTTTCAGTTGCTTGGAAGACCTCATGGTTGTTGCTAGCAGTTTTTGTTTTTATTTAATGCTAAAATTATTTCTTATCACTTTTGAGTATGTTATACAACATTTTTGATCACATTTTTCCCCTACTCTTACCTAATCTACGCCTTGCACTTTGCATTCTCTTACTTATTCAGTGCTTGTACGTACACACATATATGTGTGTATGTGGCAATAATAATAAAAGACAGGGAGGCTTTTCAGCTCAAAAGAGGAAGCATGGGGGATTTGAGGAGGGTATCTGGGAGAGGCTGGAGGGAAGAAACTGAAGAAGCAAAGTGAGATACTATTTCAATTAGAAACAAATTTAAAATGTTTTTAAAATTGAGAAAATGGTATATTCAGAAATGTAGAGATCACAGACATGTCTTTTCCTGTTGGAAAACTGGAGAAAGCTATTTTATATTTTTGATATAGATTGAAAGCATTCTCAACTTTATTAACCTTTAGGATATATATTATGCAAATGACAAACATGTGGCTTTGTGCCTGACAGAGGAAATATTTTTCTTTCACTCTGATAGTATAAAATTATAGTGGAAAACAAAATCATGTCTGTGTCTTTAAAAAATTTCATACAATTACATAATATACTGAAATAAAAATACTGCATTGTAAAAACATAGCATAAATCTCCAAAGGTCCATCCATGGTGAACAGAACTGAAGTCTTGTTAGTGAACTGTGTTTATGAAGCAGACTAGATAAGGCAGCTTCATGCTTGTCTCTGGCATAGGATTGTTTTCCTATTCATTGGTGTGATGGTGAAGAAAAGGGAGAAACAATACCAGCCTGAGAAATGTGTGCAATGAGGGTGGCTGACTGCAAGATGACTCAGGGAAATCTCAACACTGTGATTCCCAACATTATGTGCTTTAAATCAGAAAGAAAATGAAAGTAAAATAAGACAGAGCAGAGACATATAAACCTTGAAATGACTGGCTTCACTAGAATGCAGTAATGATTCAGAGCATTTTAGAATCCAATGGAGGAAAAAACAGAGTAGTAATGTTTAGAAAAGTTACAACAGTGCCTAGGTGAATTGGCCAAGGAGTGATGATTTAAAGATTATGGCCACAACAGAGTACAAGTCATAAAAGTAATGTATTGTTAAGTGGCTTATGATAATATCAGCCGTTGAAGTCTGTCAACGGAAAAAATAAAAACATTAAAATAAAATTTGGATTTCCCTGAACATGACAAGTCAGTGGTAGAGGATGAGAGGGCGGAGGTGACAGTTTTTGGGTCAAGTTTGGAAACAGAGCTTTTTTTCCCAGAGAGAGAAAGGGAGAAAAGATGCTGAGGATAGACACAAAGAAACAGATAAGCTAGGGAGGATGAGGGAGGAAAAGATGAAGAAAAAAAGCAACAGGTTTAGTGAGTTTAGATGAAAACAACTGCTTATTCAGTCTTTTATAAAAATTAACCTGAAGTGTGCCAGACAAAATTAATTTGTGTAAAAAAGAATCTGTGTCCAAGGGAACATGCTTTTGAACTTTAGTTGAGCTTCTGATATACATCTAGAACTGGTGAACAGAACATTACAAAGGTTTAATTAATTATTAAATTTATATGATGAAGTATAATTTAATGAATTTAACAATAATTTTTTTTACTTTATAGGAAGTTTGTTAAGATAGTAAAAGCTATAAAACTGTAACATATAAAAATAACAAATAATTTGCAATGAGATGCAACTAACAGGGTGGAGTAATTTGGGGAATCACAGACCAGGGAGGACAAGAGTGAAATATTATCTTTTGAACACGACAGGATATCTGCATTTGTGAACTCACAGCAGCTATGGTTGCCTGTGTAAGACCTGCACAAGATCCAGGCAATCATCACCTTACTGTTGGCTGAGGAGTCATTGACAGCTGATGGCCTCTGGAGAAGGAGAATGCGTTTTCTTTAAGCACATGATCCCATGCAGGTCATTCACATTTCTATTGTTGGGTCCATACCTAAAGAGTATTTGGGATACTCATAAGTACTTGGTCAGCACAAATTATAATTGGTAGTTATTGGATATATATGTTTATAGTTTTATATATATAGCTACATATATATATAAAGTGGACATAAATTTGGCAGAGTGATGGGAATTGAGCTGAAAGGAGTTATGGGAAGGTGTCTGGGGCATATATTCAAAATACAATGTATGCATGTGTGAAATTCTCAAAGAATGAATAAAAATATACAAAACAAATAAACAAACAATGCAATATAATATCCTATGACCTCTTGGTTATAGAAGAATAAAACTGTGAGTTGTAACCACATATATAAAATATAACATTTACTGTCAGGTTTGTTTAACCTTGTATGAAATTTGCCTCAATTGCTATTGAAAGTTGAGAGTGGCTTGTAACGGTTTTTAAATGATTTTAGAAAGAAGTAAACATGGGTATACATCTTAAACTTAAAAACCAGAGTAGCATTAAAAATGACAGGTGTATGAAAAAAATAACATAGCTTTTGTGTAGATATTTTAACATGTAATTTTCAGCACACAATTCATATAATCAAAAGGCTTGCATTGACCTTGAGAGGTGGTCAGACCCATCTTTTTGCCTTTATAGGTGAACAGTGAATATAAGACAGTGTGCAGGGATAGGTACAGATAACTGAATTCAGAACAGTGTCTGGCTTCTCTCAAAATAACATTATTTTTGTTTTCATTCTGAATGGTCATCTGAAAACACGTTACTCTTTGTAATTTACCTAAATCCTGTATAATAAACAATTTGGGTCAAGTTGCATCTCACTTTACAAAAAGCATTGTATCATTAAATGGTAGAAAAAAAGATTAACATAGTACTCAAGTGCATATATTGAAATATAAAAATATTTTAAATAACCAAAAACTTCAGAATTTGTGCTATGGCTTAGGAAAGTTTTGTATATGGCTCTTAGCTCCAAATTTGATTATTTTCTCTCAAAGATGTCACTTGAAATTATACCGAGTCTGTTTTGCTGCACAAGGCAAGCTTTCTTTGAATGTACTCTCAAAATGAGTTTCTCTTTGAATGTAGTTGCCTGGGTTCTGAGGAGTTTGTTGACACAGTGGAGAAGGACCACAGAAACCTTCCTTCCCCGTGAAAGCTTAAACTCATTATGAAGGATAGAGTCATGAGTTCTCAATGGCAGCTAAGTAAGAAAAGGTTATACTTTTTAACTGAGGCTTACAAAGTAGGAGTGAAAATGAGAGAGAGAGAGAGAGAGAGAGAGAGAGAGAGAGAGAGAGAGAGAGAATGAATTGAAAATTGTATTTCAAGGTTTCTGGCCTGGCCTAGCCCTGAGGTCCAGGCTTGCAGTCCTGCAACTGCTTAGTCCCAAATAATCACATAAAATTTTATACTAATTACAAGATGTTTGGTCTATGCTTCAGACTTATTATTTAACTCTTTTTTTCTTCAGTCTCATACTTTAGTTTTTCTTTTTAAAAAAATTATTTAAAAAGTTTTTTTCAATATCTACAACTGCTCCCCCTTTCCTCCTCCCAGTCCTCCCTCAGTCTTCCTCCACTCTGTCTCCCCACTCCTTCCCCAGGGAGGGCAAGGAGTCCCACAGTGAGTCAGTTCGGTCTGGCATATCCAGGTGAGGTGGGTACCAGTCCCTCCCTCCAGTATCAAGGCTGAGTAAGGTGTTCCTCTGTAGGGAATAGGCTTTGAGAAGCCAGTTTATGTACCAGGAAGAAACTCTGATACAACTTCAAGAGGCTCCACAAATTGCCCATGGCATTTGAATGTCATCGACCTTTGGAGGGTTTAGTTCCTTTCCATGAAGTTCCTCAGCTATTATTTCAGAGTCAGTGAGCTCCCAATAGCTTCGGTCAGCTGTTATACTTGAAGTTAATCCATATTTCTATTTATGTTTAGTCACATGGCTTGGCACCTTTTTGCTCAGTGCAGGATTCTCATCCTGGTTCCTCTGCATCTTGCTCTCGTCTCTTGCTCTGTTCTGATTCTTAGAATTTCTGTCTAACCCCTTGACCAATCAAAATTTTATTAAACAAATACTTGCAGTACAAAATCATAGTTCCACATCATTGAGAATATTTCTTTGAATATTCTATTTTGAAGAAACATGAACTGAAAACAGGGTTTTTCTGAATAAGCCAAGAAAACCCTGCAAAACAGGAGCCATGCATAGAATACAGGCTATCTACAGTGATATGAAGGGCAAGTCTCTGCTTTTTTCCATGTTGAGTGAACTGGTCACACTCTTGACTAACAGACATGGCTGTATTAATGGACACTAAATAAAGGGCATCATAAAAACTTAGAACCTGGAGTTCTCTTTTTAAAGGGCCAAAAGAGCATAGGGGCCAGTGAAAGTGAAGGTAGGCTCCCTGAGATGATATCTTCTCATCCCCAGAGGATTATGCAATGTGAAATGGTTGGAAGGCATGAGAAAAGGCATCTAAACAGGATCAGTGAGTGAAGGGAAGGACCCAGGGACCCTGTAAAATACCTAAGTCAGCATGCACTTTCAGCCTTAGGCTCCTCTCACCCTGAAGAGATAATACAGCTCCTTTCTTTCTCCTTTTCATCAACTTGGTCTTTTTTTCTTTGTTTATGTTCAGCAATTCCTTAGATCACCACCAGAAGCCTGGTTACAACTTACAGTTGCATTCAAGCCCAAGAAATAGTACTAGTTGGCTTAGCATATAATTTTGCATGATAACTTGGCAAGGCCACAGATCCCAGATATACATGGCTCATTATTATGGTAGGTTCACTTCATTCAGTGAATATTGATAAGATCCACACTGAAATCAGACACCTTTGATAAAGCAGATTACCTTCCCTAAATTAGGCTCACCCAAATGTTAGAAATTCTTAATAGACCAGTGTTGGTGCTCACTTTTAATTCCAGTACTTGTGAAGCAGAGACAGTTGACTCTCTGTTGATTTAAGACCAGATTGGCCTATTTGGAGAGTTCTAGGCCATCTGAAGCTCTATGGTAAGATCTTATCTCAAAAAAAGCAATAGAAAATAATAATCAGCACCACCCTTTGACCCCTGTAGAAGCATGACACTATAAATTAATTGCAGCTGTTTCTCTGTTTGGCTGGCATTTTATTTTCTGGAGACATCTAGGTATGAATAACAGAGCTTACTCTAGCAAAAACTTACCTTCCCCCCAATCTTAAATTTAGATGGGTTATCATATAAGTCTACATAGTTTATCAAGGATTAAAGCTTTTTCCACCTTGTGTCTTTACTAATTTCTGGGGTATTAAAGTTTCCTTCTAGATTTTCTGTATCAGCCTACTGTAATAGGAATTTTCTAGCCCAGGCTAGCCCCACAGTCCGGACTTGGTGATTAGCCCCCTAAAAATGACTCAGATGCTTATATTAATTATATGCTGCTTGGCCCATAGCTCAGGTATATTGCTAACTAGCTCTTGCATCTTAACTCAACCCATTTGCATTAATCTGTCCTGCCATGTGTCCTGAGGCTTACCTATTTCTTTACATCTTTCTTCTTGGGCAGCTGGATTGTTTCTCCTTCTGACTTTGCCCTCCTTCCCCTTTATATATGCTCAGATTTTCTGCCTGCTTCTAAGATGCCTCACCATAGGCCCAAATAGTCCCTTTATTAACTAATGGTATTCACAACATACAAAAGGGCATCCCTCATCAGCCTACAGACAGACAAAAGAGGATAGTCCACTGTTCTTGGGACAAAAATAGGGGTTAGACCCAGGACAAAACACTGAACATTTTGATGAACCCCTTAGGTGAGCTTGCCCTTAGCCTCACCCCATTGCCATGGAGGTTAAGATACACTGTGTGTCTGTTATAAGGGGAAAGAGAATTCATTTTGAGAACTCCAGTTGGGGGTTTGGTTATCCTCTCATATATTTTATAGATTTTCTCAGATTACTGAATGGGCAAGTGTTTTTAAAACAATCAAGTTGTAGACAAATGTGTGTCATAATTGACATTATTTCAAATGTTAAGATTCTACAGTGCAGACTTATTTTTCAGTTGCATGGGGAACTTAAATATAAATAATAAAAATATATTCATTTTGGGACATTTAAAGTCTACCTAAAATATTATTTATTGTCCTTACTGATAATAAAATAATATGAATTGTAGAAAATACTCAAAATAAACAAACTATGAAATAAAATCTTAGGTATTCCCAAATTATTCATATATAGAATCTCTATAGTAGAGACTTTAACAACTCTAACCCAACCTGATTTAATGTGACTTTTGCAGATGTCTAGCCCTGCTAGTCTGTTATATTTGCTATGTGTTTCCTTCTTATTGTATTGGCATTGGAATCAGATTAGCTTTCTTTGGATAGTAGAAATGGCTGAAGTCATTCCAAATGGCATGTTCTTATATTGAACTAACCAGAGAAAGGCCAAAGGGCTTCAATTGCTTTCTCTGTAGTGTTAGAAATTTATTTTTTTCCCCTACCAGAAGTGTTCAGAAAAATTTTGTGAGCCACAGTCTGAATTAGATTATGTGCCCATCTTGTATCTGAATTCAGATCCTCATGCTTGTATAACAAGAACTGTGGCGGGAATGTTTGTTTGTATCTTTATAAATAAAAAGAAAAATAAGAACTTTCCTTCTGAGCCATATCCTTCTACTCTGTTTAATTTTTGAGAGAAAAGCTCTTGTGTACAAGCTGTCATCAAATTCTCTACGTAGCAGAGGATGACTTTGGTATTTCTGTATCTCCTTTCTCAACTGCTGGAATTACGGCAAGAAAACAATTGTCTTAAATATTCTAACAGAATTGTCAGGTACATTGTATAGTCATACCTCAGATTGTAAACTCTAACAAGTGAAAATTTTTATGTCATCTCTAGTTCTAGGAGAAGCTATCAGTGAATCAATAAGGCAAGAATAAAAATGGTGTTTCTCTATTGGAACTTCTGTGATATTCTTGCTTAGTGTTAAGCAGGGTCAATTGGGGCTGATCACTGTGAGTTTGTTTATGGCTTGCTCTGAACCTGAGATGTGGAACTTGAGCCTGTTCCCCCTAGTGCTGCTGCTGTCATTGATTGTGAGAATTCCTTTTTCTTAGTGTAACTGGAGTATGGAAGTTAAGGCTTGAGTTTAACTGAAGACTGCTAAGGAATGCACTGATTGTCCCATCCAGACATTGAATGAGGGTTAAATATACTCCTATTCTCATAGAGATACAAGTTTCTGAATGAAACTGGTACTGATAGGTATGCCAATAAGTAAAATAAAACAGTTTGAGAAAACATGGCTCCTGGAAACTCATGGACTCTAGACTAACAGTTAAGGAGCCTGCATTGGACCAGTTTAGGCCCTCTGCATGTACATGACAGTTGGGTAGCTTTGTCTCTCTCTAAGGCTCCTGGCTTTTGGGAACCTTCCCTATGCTAGATTACCTCTTCCAGCCTTGATAAAGGGGGAGGAGCTTGGTTCTGCCTCAATGTGCTGAGCTTTGTTCAAGCCCATGGGAGACCTGTCCCTGTCTGAATGGAGATGGAGGAGGGTTGGATGGAAAGGGAGGTGGTAGATAGAAGCTCAGAAGGAACAGGAGGACAGGAGGGGAAGGAAACTGTGGCCAGTATATAAAATAAACAAAAAATTAATTAAAAAAGAAAGAAAATAAACTAGCTTGTCTTATCCATCACATGCTTATTTTCATCAATAAATGAACCCTTCTACTATTTACATGAATATCATCTTAATAAACTTTTAAAACAGATAAAAATATGTTTGTGTGTATATATATATACACATATATGTTAAATTTCATTAGTGTGAATTTGTATTTTATCCTAGAATTGATTTTTAGAAATATTTACTTTTAAAACTTTAAATTTTTAAAAGAATATAAGAAAATCAAACTATTCTTTGCCTTCTCTTTCTTTCTTCCAAGCATTCTTGTATAAATCTACCCCCATAGCAGATGGTTGAAGCAATAGCTGAGATCTCAAATTTTGATCCACAAATCCAGGGAAGAAAACACACTGGGCATGGCAGTGATCTTTTGAAGCCCCAACACTACCCTCCTTACTTCTTCCAATAAGCTTCCTTAAACAGACACAACTGGGGATCAAGTATTCAAATTCCCAAGATTGAAGGAGGTCATTTCACTCAAGTCCAATGATATTGGCAATTTGGTTGTTGCACAACCATCACATTGGTTAAATATTGGTTTAAAGTAACATATTACTTAAATATGGATGCCTCGTTGTTTAAATCTGGGCTGCCAGGGTTAAATATAGATGTCAGGCACAGGTGACACAGATACCTATTCACTTAGGATATACTCTGTATTGTAAACACAGGGACTGAGTTAACCAAAGAGCCATGTAATTGGCTGACGTGAGAAAATTCTCACGAGTACTGCTTTACTATGGCTTAGGTGAGGGAACTGAGTCCTGACTTCTTTTCTACCCACTGTGTGTTACATGTATATGCCTGCATGTGCATGTCAGAGAACGTCCTGGGGTCAGTTATCTCTGTCTACTTCCTGGGGATTGAACTCAGGTTGTCAGGGTTTGGCAGCAAAGCACAGTTGTGAAGTTACAAAAGTTTATTTTCAAAGCCTATCAAGCTGAGAAGGGTGTACTAATTTACAAATGGTTTATGAAAAAAGGGCCATATTCATCTTTTTAATGCAAAGTGCTGAGGGATCTCTAGGCACACCATGTTCTGCTGTTATATTTATGTTTTATGGTCAGTGGGGGGGGGAAGTCACTGCAACATGAGGAGTTGTATTAGAGGGTCACAGCATTAGGAAGGCTGAGAACCACTGTTCATGATCACTCCAAACCTGATACTTTTACTCAGATGAATTACATATTGTAAAATTGGCATTCTTTTTTTTTTTTTTTTTTTAAAGTTCATGCTCTGATGATGACTTCATTCTGTAAAGTCCTGCTCTGTCAGCTCCTGGACACAAGTTCAGTCTAAGGGTGAATCTCTGAGAGAGCTGAAACTTGCTTTCTGGGCCATAAACCAGTCAAAATTTACAAAAAGGAAGCTTTAAATTTGCACATTGGGAAGAAGGTTGTTAAAGCTGGCTTTTAGAGCGCTGAAACTGTAGTGTGGGGCTCTGAATACAGTCTCTGTTATCCCTCTCCTTCAACTTGGACTATCTGAGCACTGGCTGGGGGAACTGGTAGGAAGTTGTCTGAGTTAACATTGCCTCTTTTCTCCATTGATTTCTTCTCTGAATAGGCCTCCTTGAATTCATAGTTATCTGCATCTTTAGGGTTCCCCTAAGGGATATTGGATTTCCTGCTTCTAGGACTAATCAGAACCATTAATCAGTCATGAAAATAAGCACTGCCCTATAGAGGCTGAAGGCCTGAAGGAAATTAGGGCTTCTCATTAGGTAGTAGGTATAGAAGATATGCATTTATTTATAAAAACTATATTCTATAAGGGACCTGACAAGACAAAAGAAAAGATTCTCCATGTTTGTGTGCTTCGGAGTTCAGAGGCTTCTTCCAGAACATTGTGAAGGCCTATGGCTTGCTCACACCAGGCACATGGCCACATGGGCAGGCAGACAGACAGACCCTAGGCTTAGGCGTGAGGAGGAATGAGTGGAAATTTGGTTAACCTTTATCCCCACATCTTTACTTAAGTAATACAGTATATTATTCTAATCTCTTCAATTATTTACTCTGAAAGTTGTTGTGGAATCTAAATAGTAGAAAATACACGCCAAATTGATAGGAAAAAAATGCTAGGTTAGTTTTCTCTGAAGCAGATTCCCAGGTTCATACATTTGCATGTAAAAAGGTTTTGGAAATATAGGCAACAGCTCCGCTGGCTGGTTTTATGTCAACTTGACACAAGCTAGAGTCATCAGAAAGGAAGGAACAAAAACTGAGAAAATGCCTCCGTGAGATCTGGTTTTAAAGCGTTTTCCTGATTAGTGATTGAAGGAGGGCCCAGCTCATTGTGGGTGGTATCATATCTGATCTGGTGGTCCTGGATTCTATAAGAAAGCAGACTGAGAAAGCCGTGGATAACAAGCCAGTAAGCAGCACCTCTCCATGGCCTGTGCATCAGCTTCTGACTCTAGGTTCTTGCCGTGCTTGTGTTCCTGACTTGACGTGATTTTTGACGTGAGACTGTGGGTGAAATAAATCCTTTCTTCTCCAGGTTTCTTTGTTCCTGGATTTATCCATATAAGTAACCATAAGACACCAACCTTGGAGAATGAGTAGATAAAAACTGGGAAAAGGAGTAGGTAAAGAAGAACTAAGCCATCTGAGATGATTTGAGAGTTTATATTTTAAAAATTTACTGCACAATTTAATAGATTAAGAAGTAGTATTTTAATAAGTGATTAGGCCACAAAGGCTTTTTATTAATGGATATTTAAATGACAGCATCACAGAAATGGGTTAGCTATTAGGGCAGCAGATATGCTAGAAAGTACTTATATTGGTTTTTTTTGTGTACTTTTGATAATGTGATTTTTCTCTGCTGTAAACAATGAAGCAAGCAGGCCCTCACTAAATGTAAACAATCGATTTTCATTTCTAAACTTTAAAACCATGACCCCAGTAAATTTATCTCTCTATTGCATATATATACACACACAATGTATATACATATACACATATGTATATATTGGAGATAGCATAGCCAAATTCTTTCTTTTTGTTTTACCTCCCTCTCCTTTTTTTCAAGTATGATCTGAGCTTCATCAAAATCTGAGCTTTTGAAAATAAAAAGACCTTTTCATAGCCATTTGTGGCAATATTTCTTCTTTGATATCATGAATATCTCATGGTTATATGTGTGGGTAAGGGAAACATGAAACATAGGGAAACCTTATAGAAAAAAACCCACTTTTACATTTTTTTTTAATTTATAAAATAAAGTCCTGTTTTCCCCCTCATGTATCCCCTTGCTCTTTCTCCCTTCCTTCTCGGGACTCCTTCCGGTCAGCCTACAGCCTCCCTCTTCCTCATCCCCTAATCCCCTCCCCTAAGAGGGCAAGAAGTCCTAAGGTGGATCAGCTCAGCATCTACTCCTGGCAGGTCTGATTTCCTCATCCTAATATCATGACTGGGTTAGGTGTTCCTTTGGAGGGAATGGGCTCCGAAGTGCCAGTCCACACACAGAAACACAGTCTGATCCCTCCCCTAGAGGCTCTGCATACTGCCCATGTCAGTGGACAGTTACCTATCCTTGGAGGGCCTAGTTCCTTTTCTTGAAAGTTCCCCAGTGGCAGTTCTTAATTCAATGAGCTCTCCAGAGCTCCAGCCAGCCATCACTCTGGGAATTTTCCTCATAATCTTATCCCCTTGCTCACATAGAGTCTCCTCCCCTGCACACAGGGGAGTGCTCAGCCGTGTATCTCCACCTCGATTTCTATTCATTGTAGGATGTAGGTTCTGTGATGGCTCTTAGGGTGGTTATTCATTTGATTATAGGAGAAGTCCTTTCTAGCCACCACCTTCATTGTTGGTTGGAGACCTCGCCAGGGACATCCTGTGAGCTCTTGTAGGTTACCCTAGCACCCAGTCTTCTTCCAACGCCACAATGGCTTCCTTTATTGAGATCTCCCTTTTTTTCTCCCTCCTTGTTGCTCCTCTCACTCAATCATCTCCTTCTCTCATGATTCATTCCCACACCTTACCATTTACATTTTTGCTCATTGTCCTGATTTTCATCTCTGTCACCATGGTTACCTTTCCCACAAACTCCTTTTTCTACCTCACAGCAGCCATTTCTGCTTATTGTTGGCCTCCAAAGGAATGTCCAGCCACTTACCCTTCTAGAACATCAATAGCCTCTTCTGTCCTAAGAAACTTTGAATTCTAATGCTCAGGTGTGGGTAGGATGTAGAACTGAGGGACTGACCCTTCAGGCTTTCACCCGCATTTGTGCCATCATTTTGTTATAGTGGACTTGTCTCATATTTCTACTTAGGATTTGATGTCTTGACCTGTAAAATATCAATAATGATCAATTTCATAGAATTATTTTGAGAATTAAATATCAAAAGATATACAAAAGTACCTTGTAAAGGGCAAGTTTCTAAATAAAGTCTTTTCTCATGCCAACTTTTGGCAATTTACAAATACATAGTCCACTGAAATTCTGGAATAAAAAAAAAATAAGTAATAAAAGCAAAATCAGTTGAGTCAACAGTGGTGGCATACACCTTTAATCTTAGCACTTGGGAGATAGATCTACAGATCTCTGAGTTTGAGGGCAGCCTGGTCTACAGAGACAGTTCAAGGCCAGCCAGGGCTACACAGAGAAACCTTGTCTCAGAAAAAATTCAACTAAGTTAAAGTGCCTGATCGTTTACTGGAATAGGTGTGGTGATTTTGATTTACCTTAGTTTTTGTTGTTTTTGTTCTCAGTCTTGAGGTGGCAACAATTTATTTAAGTGGATGTAGGGCCATTGTGATCCACTTATCTCAAGCTCCAGGTCATTTTTTGGAATTAATTTGTCCTGCCAGACTTTCTACTGTACCTTTTCTGTATTTGTTTAACTACATTTTCATTTGTTTATTATCCACGGCTTCTTTTCATAACCCAATTTTTGTCCAAGTGCCTATCAAGCGGACAGGCATAGGCCTGATGGGCTGACAAGTTCCAGATATCTGTCTCCACATCTCCGAACTGGTATTGGAATGATTACCATCACACTCCGTTTTACATGGGTGTTGGGATTAAATTTGGGCTTTTGCATGAGCTTCTCATCTATATTTAAATTCTTTATGGAGAGCACCTGTCAATATTTCACATTCAGTATATTCCAAAATGATGTCTTCCAACCCAAACCCTAACATAAGTTAGATTCCTCTTTGGGATGGATTGTCATTTTGCCTGTATTATATACTTCTTTGTTTGATGGACAAGAATCAATGATTTTAAACTACAGAGCATGGATCCCAATGTATTGCACATACTTACCAAACAGGGGCTATAACTATCACTATGTAAATGAGCTGAAGGGCTCATAGCTGCACATATTTGTGAGACAATTTTTATTCACAATCAGCTTCCTTATCTCCACTTTTCCTTCCTCCCCTCTTTTTTAAACTACTGTGTGTGTGTGTGTGTGTGTGTGTGTGTGTGTGTGTGTGTGTGTGTGTATGTGTTCCCCTTTCTTCCTCTCTTGCTTTATTAGTACTGGATTTGAGCCATGGCTTTTGCAGATACTAGGCAAAGACTTTATGTACATGCTTAGTCTTTTGTAATTTATGTTTATGATAATCTTTTAAGAAACAGTTGTTGGGGCTACAGAGATGAGTCAGTGGTTAAGAAGTCTGGCTGTTCTTCTAGAAGAGTCAGGTTCAATTCTTAGCATTGCAACTGTCTCTAACTAGTTTCAGAGAATCCTATACCCTTTTGTGACCTCCATGAGCATCAGGCATGCATGTGCTCCCTAGACATACATGCAGACACAACATTCAAACACATAAAAAAACAGTTGTTAGTAATACCATCTATTGTAATTTAAAGTTGCTGTGAAGGAAAAGAGATAAAACACTAATTTTTTAAAAAAGGGTAACTAAAAATGTTTTAGTTCTTTGCACTAAATATGGTGTATCTTGCTAACAGTTCTATAAATTAAAAAAAAAGCCCAACACTGGCATAAAGTCATTTATGAATATATGAACAAGTAAGGAGACTTTCTTATGACACACTAGCTGATTACTTTATTTAATAACAAGGTATACATAAGAAAACATTAAAATTATTTCAGAAATGACTAATTATTTAGAGTTTTCAGATAATTACCTGTTTGGGGATGACTGGCCCTTATTTATCTGTTCTAAATATAAAATTTGTGTTGTCTTTTTTTTTAAAATTGGAAGTTTAGTGACTAAATAGTATTGAATTCAATCAGCATAATCATTATGATTATTCACCCACCCCAGCCTTGGCAGCTCAATATATTTTGGTGAAAACTCTCATTCATACATCAATTTATATCCAGGATATGATAAAATTATAAACTTCAAGCTGAATTTTATAATAAATTTATAAAGAAGGAAAGTGGAAGTATTCTTCAAATCTTTCATAAGAGATTTGAATCTTGATCTTCAGCTTACAGAGTTTGATACAGCCTCTAAGGCCACCACCAAGGTCCTTCTTCTCAGTCAATTTTATTTATGTAAAATCTTTCATCAAAAGATCACAAAGAGCTGTCTAACCGGCTATAAAGAAACATAAATCACAAAAGAAAATGAAATGCTCAAAAAATAAAATTATACATTAGAGGCCCATTTAAAGCTCAGCATTTTAAGATGAGAGAAAAGTGTTGGCTGAAGTATACAGAACATAAGTTATAATGGGAAGCTATTTTATAATTTGGTGAAAATGAAAAAAAGGCCCACTTCTAATCATGGAGAGCCTATTATTAGGAATGATCACTTGCACACTAGTGCTTTAATGAAGGGGTGAAGAGCATAATAATGTGAAGTAGAATTGTCAGAGGACTGAGGCTCTTGTTCCCAAGAAAACAGAATATTCCCCTTCCCCTCACCAGATGGGCATTGTGTCCAAAGTGTTGTACTCTTTAGCATGCTTGGTACATATTTTTCTCATCCTGTTCTCAGAGACCTGTGCTAAGGTCCCATAGTACATATATAATATTCATGTATTTATGATAGTATCTACCACACAGGGGTCTCAAGGAAGCCAAAGGGACCTTTCACTCTTTGCTGTCATCCTTATTTGCTTTTTCAGCACAGTGTCCCCTAAGTCTCTGAATTTCTAATTTATAGTCAGAAAAGACATTCATTTTCCTGTCCCCAAGCATAGGAGAAATATAAGAATCTTGTAACAGCATTGCCTTAAGAAAAGTCAGCAGATGTACTTTTAAGACAAGCTGAGGATTTTTGAGATACTGGTCTTTTGTTTTATTGCCATTCAAATAAACATAAAGAAAATGCTTCTTGGAACAAAGTTTACAGTATTCAAATTAAAGAATATGTTCTAATTATAGAGTTTCAAATATGTCTAAGACGTCAATACCCTTTACTTGAATATTCAATCTGATTTTTGATAATTCATTTATGGTTTGAGATGTATAACTACCATTTGTCCTGAGAAGACTTACACCATGTGTGGTGTTTATACCTTCCTGCTAGTTAAAATGCATCTTCAAAGTGATGCACGATCTGTATGTAATATATGTCAAGATTAGGTGGTAAAGTTAGTGGATATAAAATTTAAGTATTTTGACAATTTATATCTGAGGAAATATGGTTCACAAGCTTGAAGAAATTTGTTTCAAATCTATAATTGGTGGGAAATATGGAGAAATAGCTTTGAATAATGAGCAGGAAACCAATGAACAACAAAACGAGAAACACATCTTTAGGCCATTGCTGGTATTCATGTTTGTAGCTCTGCTGGATAATGAATGCTGACAATTTATGTTCTGAGGAAGCCTTTATCAACCATCTCTGTGGCTCTGTGGGCCTTTCCCAGGATTCAGATGCCCACTTGGAGATGTAATTTTTGCTGTAGATAGACCACAGGTATACAGTACTAGCAGAAGCTGGGAAGGAATGGATTCTTGAGATATAAAGACTTCCACAGTGTTGATCTTGGTCCATATTACCACTAACTCATGGAAAGGAATTAACTAGATTTAGATGCAGTATGAATTCATTAACAACCCTGATGAGGGGCGTGTTGCAGGACTCTGTATTTCACAGAATGACTGTCCCTGCTGTGGCTATTGAGTGTGCCCCTGGAGAAAGAAAGTGACATTCTATTTGTTAAAAAAACAGTTGGTAAACAGCTGAGAAATAATTTCAGTAACAGAATAATATATTTTTATATACTAGCTAGAATTTAAAACATAACCAGGCAAAGTATAACTGTTTTAATTTTTTCTCTCTTAGACTTCAACCACCTTTAGCTTCTTTTTCTGTCAAAGCAGGAATTGAGTAGAACTTAGTTCCATCTACCACTTGGACTCTGCGGGCCTCAAGCAGGGGCTCAGAGAACAAAACAAGGCAATAGAAAGCACTGAAGTTCACACAAAAACTTTGCAAGGGTTTCAGTGAAACTCAGAAATAAAACTGGGGTGATTTTTTAATGAAGGACATAAAGCTATAAACAAAGCACTGGCCTTGTGAGCACTGGTATGCTGGTAATTGCTACTCTTTTCATTGTGCTCTCTTTGATGGCAATTTTGCAAAAGTAGAAATAATTTAAAATATCATTTTTCTTGAGTCTTAGATTTTCAAATCACTGCAGACGTGATACAAATTCTTAGCAGATGTCTTAAAGGAAAATTCCAGATGAGAAAAGACTGAAACTCACTGCCCATTAGTCTCCCAAAGCGCACAATAGGGAAATCATTCAGAAGGAAAAAACTCTCCAATTTTCTCTGACAGCCAGTGTCAGTGTAGTGAAACTCAGGTAGCGAATATATTTTAAAAGCAATGACTGAGTAATCCTGATATACTCTAATGAAGCTGCTAAATGGTTAATAATTCATAAAACAGTCATTTTGCAACAAAATTAAGAAATTTCCTGAACGTATGACTGAGATAAAAATGGAAGGGAGACATTTAACAGGAGCAGCATTTGTTAAAAAGAAAATCAAATCACAGTGTGATATGCAGCTCATGTCCTTACACACTCACACTCACTGGAACACTCCTGATTCGTACCGAAAACCAGTGGTACCTTCTCACCACCTTGCCACTTGCCTTTCAGAATACTGTTTTGGTAGCTGAGTATTTTTTCTATTCGGGCAGACAAAGGAAGGAGGGCCCTTCTAATATTTGTTGAATGTCTTCCAGGCAGGCAGTTTGATTGTTTATTGTTTTATATGGCTTGGTGCTTTTTTAATTTTATCATTGTGATGATTTTTAAGATGTGCATTGATATTTGATAGATGAAGAAATTAAAGGCTCAGTGTAGTTAAGAATTTTTGCAACATTATGGATCTCATAGGCAGGTAGATGGACTGGACTCTCAAAATTAGGTTTGATTATTTTTTCAATTTATATATTTTTTTCTAAACTTTACAGACTCCTAGATAATATGCATATGAGAATTTAACAAATAGAGACTATTATTATTTTTTAAATTGTTTTTATTTAACTTTATTTGATGTGCATTGGTGTTTTGCCATGGGTGTTGGGTCCCTTAGAACTGTCTGGGGACTAAATGTGGAGTTAGACAGTTTTGAGCTGCCATGTGGGTGCTGGGAATTGAACTCAGGTCATTTGGAAGAGCAGTCAGTGTTCTTTACTACTGTACCATCTCTCCAGTCCTTATAGGTACTATTATTTAAAAGAATAGTATATGATTACATTTACTCAGACCATATGAAAGCATTTTATTATTAAATTATTTGGCCTATAAAACTGGCAATGTAAAATTTTCACTGAAAACACAGAACGTTATGAATAACAGAAAAATCTGTATTGTAATTAATAATGAAATATTTTCCACTGCATATAATCTCATTATAACATTATATTCATATAAACCATAGTGGTATATAATTTTTGTGATCTTTGATATTTTATGTATTCACTTCCTGTTGTTCAAAGTAGATTTTTCCCTTCATACCATGTCCTGACTACACTTTCTGCTCCTTCTACCCCTCCTTCCTCTTCCCATCTTCTCTCCTCCCATCTGGATCACCCCATTCTAGCTCTCATTAAAAAGGAGGCTTATAAGGAATGATAATAGAATATAATAAAATAAGATAAAAACAAAACTAACTCCCCTATAACCAAATGAATGACTACTCCAATTGTCATTGTAGATCCTTCATTCAGCAATGGATGGAGGCAGAAGCAGAGATCCATAGCTAAGGACCTTGTCGAGCTCCTGGTCCAGCGGAAGAGAGGGAGGAGAGAGTATATCAGCAAAGGGATCAAGATCATGAGGAGGAGATCCACAGAGATGGCTGACCCCAGCTATTGGGAGCTCACTGACTCTGAAATAACAGTTGAGGAACCTTCATGGAAAGGAATGTAGATTACAATCAAATGACATGGGCAGTTTGTGGAGCCTCTAGTAGTAGGACCGGAGTTTATTCCTGGAGCATGAACTGACATGTCGGAGCCCATTTCCTACAGAGGAACACCAAACTCAGCCTTTACGCTGGGGGGAGGGACTTGGACCTACCTCAACTGGATATGCCAGACTGAACTGACTCACCTTGGGACTCCTTACTCTCCCTGGGTAATGGATGGGGAGATGGGGGGGGGGTGAGGCTGAGGGAGAACTGGAAGGAGGGAGAGGGGAGGAGCAGTGGAAGGTATGAGAAAAACTTTTTAAATAAAAAAAATTACTAGTAAAAAAAATAATAATGGGGGAAAAGAAACCCCAACAAAACTAACACAATAAAATAGGATAAAACAAATAGGAGGAAGAGTTCCAGACACAAGAAACAGAAATAGATGCAGAGATGCATTCATTTGCATACTCAGAATTCTCATAAAAACACTTAACTGAAAGCCATAATATATCCCTAAAGGACCTTTATGGGAAAAAAAAGGAGAGGAAAAAATAGAATAAGCATAGCACTACATGATGAGACGAGAAAGCCTTGAAGATGCCACTGAGTTTGGTTTTCGTTTGCCCCTACGCTGCTGGTTATGCACCTGCCCTTAACAGTCGTTTCTTTCCCCAGTGAGACTCCATTGGAGAAAACTAAATTTTTACTTTTAAGTGGTTATCAATTGGAAATAGCTTCTGCATTAGAGATGGGGGGATGTGTCCTCCACTTTCAGGTCTAGAATACCGTGTGTGGCTCAGCCCTACATAGGCTCCGTGCATGCTGTCAGTCTCTGTGAGCTCATGTGTGAGTCCTGTTGTGTTTAGAAGGCCTTCTGGTTCTTTCACCCTTTCAGCATCCTCTTCCCTAGATTCCTTGAGCCCATAACAGCAGGGACTTGATAGAGATGCTCATTTAGGGATGAGTATTTCTGGGTCTGTGCATACGGTCTGACTGTGGTTTTTTAATTTGTTTCCACTGGATGCAGGAGGAAGCTTCTCAGAAGATGGCTGAACAAGGCACTGGTGTATGAGACTAGTGGAAAGTCCTTAGGACTCACTTTATTGCTACATCTCCTTAATTGAACAGGAGCATTTGGTCTTACCTTAGGCTCCTGGGCTATCTCATCTAAGTTTATTTGTCATCTATGGAATGTTCTATAGGATTCCATTTCATAGTTATTGATTGGTTACTTCTCCAAGCTTTGTGACACTATTGCCCTAGCATATTTTGCAGGCAAGACACCATTTTAGATCAAAGGATTTGTAGCCGGGTTAGTGTTTACATTTCTCTTTTGGTATCATCCTGTACCTAAGATAATAGCACATAAGGGTGAGTGCTCTATATAGGTACCAGTTCAACCTCTCCATATGTTATGTAGGTGTTGTCTTCAACAATAGTTTCTGCCAGTTTGCAGAAAGTGACCTATAGTTTTACCAGCAGCCTGGGTTGTTTAGGAGTTTTCATGGGACTATTTTATCCAAAACCAATCAGATAGAATTTGGTTATACTGGATGTTTCATATGATAACAAGAGATATCCACTGGCACTCTGTCTTCCCTGATATTTGGCAATTTTATAACAATACCTTCATATATTTTGGTTTCTACTATATTGGGTTTTTATATTACCCCTTAAATGGCCCTTAATTTTAACTTTTCTGCCCATGTTCCCTCTCTTGTCCCCTCTGGCTTTCTCCTCCCTCCTTGACCCTTTTGTTCTAGCCTTTCACCCAACTATGATTATCTATTTCCCATTTCTAGGGTGAGTTACCTTAACCCCTAGTAGATTCTTACTTTATACCTAATCCCTGTGCTTTTACAAATTGTAGCTTGTTTGTTATTGATTTACCTGCTAATATCTACATATAAGCAAATATATACTATGTTTGTCCTTTTGAGTCTAGGTTATACCTCACTCTGGATAATTTTTTTATTCCATTTATTTACCTATGCGTGTGCCATAAGGTATTTTTTAAACAGCTAAGTAATATTTAATTGTGTAAATGTAGCACAATATTTTTATTTTTCTATTGAGGGACATTTAGGCTTTTAAATTGAATGGGTATCATGGATGAAGATGGCTGAACAAGTGTCTCTGTGACAGAATGAAGCATGATATGGGTAAATAACCATGAGTGGTTTGTCTGTATATATTTCCTTCTTCCTGAGGAACTGCCATGCTGATTTCCTTAGTTGCTATATGCATTTGCACTCTCCAGCAATGGATGAGTGTTCTCCTCCCTACACATTCTTGATAGCATGGCTGTCATTTATTTTATTTTTCTTAACCGTTTTTACAAGTGCAAGATAGTTTCAAAGTAGTTTTGATTTTCATTTTCCCAATGACTAAGGATGTTGAACATTTCTTTAAGTGTTTCTCAGCCATTTGAATTCCAACTTTTGAGAAGTCTCTGTTTAGATCTGTGCCACAACTTTGAATTGAGTTATCTGGGTTTTTTGATATCCAGTTTTTTGTTCTATATATACATATATAACATACATACATATATATTTATATGATGTGTAATTGGTAAAGATCTTTTCCTATTTTGTAGCTGCTTTGTTCATATGATAGTCTTCTTTGCCATGCAGAAGTGTATCAGTTTCATTAGTTGTTGATCTTAGTGTCTGTGTTAACATTGTTCTGTTCAGGAAGTCTTTTCCTGTGCCAGTGAGTTCAAGGCTATTTCCCACTTTCTCTTCTATCAAGTTCAGTGTTTTTGGTTTTATGTTGTGAATTTTTCTTCATTTAGCATTTAGAGTTAAGTTCTGTTTAGGATCTTAAAAATGGATCTATTTGAATTTTTCTACATGTACCTGTCCTGTTTGAAAAGCTACCAATTCACATGGCTAAACAGAAATAAGAATAATGGGTTAATTTAAGTGTAAGAGTTAGCAAGTAATAAATCTGAGCCATAGACCAACAGTTTATAATTAATATAAACTTTTGTGTGATTTGTTGGGGGTAAATGGCTATAGGATTGGCCTGGCAGGACACCAGAAAACTTCTTACTACAGATTTCCTTCAGTTTTCTTATTGTTCTAGATAATACTTCAACTACTACATTGTATAGGTATATGAAGAATGAACAACTTTGTTTTGTTCTAGATTTCATTGACTTTCTCTCCATTTAAGTTAATATTGGCTATGGACTTTCTATAAGCTGTTTTTATGTCAAAGATGATCCTTGTATCCCTAATCTTAAAATAAGAATGACTTTGTGTAAATAAATATATAAAAGGGACTTAAGAACTTTTTTTAATCATGGAAGAGATTGATTTCTGGGTAAGAACACTTTTTGTACAATCCTGAGGACTTTCATTTTAATTCCTATTGTCTAGTTTTAAAGCCTGCTATAACCACAATTGCTTGTGGTGTTGGGGGAAGTAGACATGAGGGTCACTGGATGACCAATCTATTTCCCAAAAAGTGATACCCAGATTCAGTGATAGATCAAAGCTATGATAAAATGGAGAGGAATAGAAGAAGATACCAAATCCTCTTCAGGCCTCTACAATAACACATAAATGGGGTACTGGAACTCTGTTTCTGTCTCTGTCTCTCTGTCATACACACACATACAGTTACACACACATATACATATACCCACATAGTCACACAAAATGAAATCTTAAGAAGTCTGTTAAAAAGTGGTTCTCTAAAGAAAAACAAGAATTTAAAACATGAGAGAATGATTAATGTAGACAAATTAAATCTTTCTGATTTTTCCACATTAACACAGCATTTTTAGGCATTAAGTATATTTGCATGAATTACCAGTGAAATTTCACTCATAAACTATCGATCCCATTAAGTTATTAAAATGGTTATGTAAAAACACATTTTCTCAGAACTTCAAAAGTTTTAAAGATTTTAAGTAAAGTGTTAAGATAAGACGTTGAAATAATGGCCCTAAAATACTGGATGATGACCCTTTTGAGTCCAGACTCTGTGCAGAGATTGTGTGCTATCTATATTAGCTATAAGCTTGCCATTCTTCCCAGTGAAGATGTACAATTCTTGTGGCATAGGTGAAACTATTGGACAACTCAAATTGTAAAGTGCATGCTTTTACACATCTTATGAATTTTGAAATACTGAACTAGGTATGAGTTATTGTATTATGCTGAGGCTAGTAATCAGAAGATGGGGGTTGATTTACGTATAAATGAAACTTCCCATAGATTTTATTGTTACATTTTGTTTGTAGCCTCATCAGCTCTGTGTAGGAAATATGCTTTCATTCAACAGAGGTCTAGTTCTGGAGAAACTCAGAGCAGAAAATCATTATACATAAAATTCATCAAAATATTACTAAGACATATGCTATGCTTTTGTTGCCAAGGATCTGTGTGATGGTCTGAAAGAAAATGGCCCCCGTAGGCTCAGAGGGAGTGGCACTATTAGAAGGTTTTTCTCCAAATCTATGGGTAGTTGGTGAGGTTTCTAGTACCAAGCACTGTTTCCCTCTTGCTGATCAGGTCTTAAGTACATTTCTAGAGCTGTTGATTACTGCCAAGGTATGTATGCAGCTACTGTATCCTTAGGGCTATTATGCCATGCTGGTTGTTTGCAATTCTCAGGAAACACTTTAGTTGGAATCTTGGTTGCCGCCTTTCTTTGATTGTTTGCACAACTCCTGATATTATGAAAACTAGTCCTCAGGGTGAGGCATTCTGATCAGTTACATTTCACAGTTCTTTAGATCCTGTGTCTGAAGTGCATTTTGTCTTTACCAATCAGAATTTACCATCCTCCTCTCATGGGGCAACAAGGGGCAAACACATCAGCTTAATTTCTTTTTTTATATCACAGATTACTTATTTATCTCAAAGAACTAATAGAAATAGTAATGCTTAATATTTTGGTTATGATTAATTTTGTAAACTTGTGTTACTCATTCTCTAAGTCTTTGTACAAAATAATCTATAAGACTCTTGCAGAATTTCTGAGGATATTTGAAATAAAGAGACTTCTAAATATCCAATAAGGAAACATAGAGGAGGTAATTTGTAGAAGTGATATAAGCTTTAAAACTAACAGCCATGAAATGCAACCTGATCTCTCTATTCAGTGGGTCTTTTTCAAAATCTTCCTAATAGTGAAGGATGATCACTAAGAACAACAATCAATGAGTGGGACCTCCTGAAACTGAGAAGTTTCTGTAAGACCAAGGACACAGTCATTAAGATAAAACAACAGCCTACAGAATGGGAAAAGATTTTCTTTTTTTTTTCTTTATTTATTTTGTATTAATCAAAAAAACAATAAAATGAATTTAAAATGCTGAAAAGTTAACAATAACTAAAAAGAAGATAAAAATCATAAGAATGACTTATCAAGGGTGATAATGCAAATAAGATTGCTACACATATATTTACTTTGTGTTCAACTTTCCCTCTGAATTTTTTTTTCCTCCCTGTATATCCTTATTCAAGGTCCCTTCCCCCTCCCACCACATCAGGTCATTTTACTTCTCTGCAACTCCCCATCCCCTCCCTGGGCAGGGAGCAGACAGTCCTATGGTCCCACTGACCCAATAATGCTTGGATCAGTCTCCACTCCTGGCCAAATCCAGTTTTGTCGTCCCTCCCTCAAGAGTGAGTCAGGTGTTCCTATAGTTGGAGTGGGGTCCAAAGGGTCAGTCCAGGGTGTTTCTAATCCCAAGATGTTCAGTGGTTGTGGTTTGCTGCTTGGGCATGCTTGGCTTTATTTCTTGTTTGTTTGTTTAGAGACCACTAATGAGTGAGTACATCCCCTGCTTATCTTTCTGGGATTGTGATACCTCGCTCAGGAGGATATTCTCCAAATCCATCCATTTGCCTGCGAATTTTACAATATCATTTTTTCTTACACCTGAGTAGTATTCCATTGTGTAGATGTGCCAAAATTTGTTAATCCATTCTTCAGTTGAGGGACATCTAGGTTGTTTCCAGCTTCTTGCTATTACAAATAATGCTGTTATGAACATAGTTGAGCTAATACCTTTGGAGTGTGAATGTGCCTCTTTAGGATATACACCCAGAAGTGGTATCGCTGGGTCCTTGGGGAGATTGATTCTCAATTTTCTGAGAAATTGCCATACTGCATTCCAAAGTGGCTGAACAAGTTTACACTCCCACCAACAATGGAGGAGTGTCCCCCTTGTTCCACATCCTCTCCAACATAGGCTGTCATCTGTGCCTTTTATCTTAGCCAATCTAACAGGTGTTAGGTGGTATCTCAAAGTTGTTTTGATTTGCATTTCTCTGATGGCTAAAGATGAAGAGCACTTTTTCAGGTGCCTTTCAGCCATTCGTAGTTCCTCTG
>PVIH01012980.1:0-60764 GCA_004025045.1 Sigmodon hispidus | reverse complement strand
TTTTTTTTTTTTTTTTTTTTTTTTTTTTTCTTTTTCAATTCATTCTCTTGCTCTCTCTTTGTTTTCTTGTTGTTGTTTTTTCCAAACAGTGTCTCGCTACATAGTTTGGTGTCCTGGAACTCACGCTGTGGACCAGCTGGTCTCAGACTCACAAAGATCACTTGCCTCTGCCTCCTGAGTGCTGGATCAAAGGTGTGTACCACTCTACCCAGCTCTAATCTACTTTCTTAGAGGGCAGCTTCAACTGAAGATTTCTCAAGAAGGTTCCCAACTCAAATCAGTTTCTTACACTGATTTGAAGAGTCCAAGAAGGGAAGAAAGGCTTTCCATGCATGCCAATCTGGCCTTCTCTACAAACCCTTGAGAGGAAAAGCAGTTCTGAATTGAAGTTCCCTTTTGTAGGCATCTGTTCCCTTGAGTACAAACAGATTGTCTTCAGTCATTAGTCCTAGAGCTTGCTACTGGGCCACAGCAGGTGGATACTCACCTTCAACAGTAAGCAAGGACTAAAAGGCTAAGCTTATCTCAACTTCACTTTGTTTTCATTAAACTATTAGAGTAAGCTAGATTTTTTGATACAAAGTTATTTATGTGACTTTTAACAGTGGGTCTGTGTAACTGTCACTTCAGACAGGAAATAAAATAGTTTAATTGCCCCAGAGAACTCCCTATCTTTTCATTATAGTCACATTCTTCAACCATGATCTGTTCTTCTTCACGTGGTTTTATCAATAAGTTCATATTATGCAATGCATAGTTTTCTGAGACTGGCTTCATTCATTACCATGATGTCTTTGGAATTTTTGTGAGCTGTTGAGAGTGTTATTAGCTCATCCCTTTTTACTGCTGAGTAGTAGTCCCTTGTGTGTATGTACGTTGTGTGGTTTACTCACCTACTGGCTAAAGAACACTTGGGTTCTCCAGTGTACTACTATGAACATTTGATAGGGTTTTGTATTTGAAACAAGGTCTTGCCATGTAGCCCAGCCTAGCTTAGATGGACTGAGACCTTCTGCCTTGACACTCTGAGTGCTGAGTTTACAGGCTTGCTTTGTCATGCCTGGCTTGATTATTTGTTGTTGTTTTAAGACAGAGTCTCCTATAACTCAAGTTGGCTTTAGACTCACTATTTAGCCAGAAATTAAATTGAACTTCCTATTTTAAATTTTATATATATGGGGTTTTTGCCTGCCTGTGTGTCTGTGTAGCATGCCCATGCTGTGCCCTTGGAGTACAGAACAGGATATTTGATCAATACCCTGGGACTGCAGTCACAGATGGCTGTGAGCTACCATATGGGTGCTGGGAATACATCTGGAAGGGCCTCTGGAAGAGCAGCCAGTGAGTACTCTAAACCACTGAGCCATCTCTCCAGTGTGCACACTTGTAATCCTAACAACTCACTCAAGTTCAAGGTAATTGGGGCTGGAGACATGGATCAGTGGTTTAGAGCACTAGCTCCTCTTCTAAATACACTGGTTCAATTTCCAGCACCCACGTGGCCATTCACAACTATCTGTAACTCCAGTTCCAGAGGCTCCAACGCCCTCACACAGACATACATGCTGGCAAAAATACCAATGCACGTATAATAAAAATAAGTTATTTTTAAAAAGAATTACAAGTATCCAACACTACACCTGGTTTGTGTAGTGCTGAAGATCAAACCCAAACATGATAGGCAAGTATTCTACCAAATGAGCTATGTCCCCCGCTTGTATATTTATTTGTGTATTTATATATTATATATATATCTGTATATGATATAGGTGTATATGTATGCATATTCGTGTGTGTGCCCACACCTGTGGAGGCTAGAGGCAGACATCTGGTGAAGACACTTTCCAAAGTTACTCTTCACCTCATATGTTAGGGCAGGTCTCTTATTGGAACCCAGAATTTGTTAATTGGGCTAGGCTCTGGGAATCCCGTCATTGACTGCTGAATATTGAGATTACAGGCAGGCTTCCACACTTCCCTGGCAATTAGGAAATGCTGAGATCTGAACTCATGTCTTCACCTTTGAATAGGAAGGGTTTCACTGAGCCACCTCTTATGTTTGTCTTGGTTTTGTTTTCTGTTTGTTTTGAGACAGGGTCTTAGAATGTAGCCCCAGTAGTTCTAGAAATCAGTATGTAGACTAGCCTGGTCCTGAACTCACAGATATTTTCCTGCTTCTACCTCACAAGTGCTGGAATTAAAAGTGAATACCACTATATCTAGCTGTTTTTATTTTTGACCAAGTTCAGTTTATAAGTCAGTATGTGTCAGACCAGCAGGCCTGAATTCACAGATTAAAGGTATTCTCCACCATGCCTGGCATAGATTACGTTTTGATTTACTATCTGAGTTCACTTTTTTTTCTTTTTCTGAAAGGTTTATAGTCCTCCCTCCTATGACAGTTGTTTTGAGTTGTTATGTAGTCTAGACTGGCCTTGACCTGGCTATGTATGTAGCCCATGCTGATATTGGTCCTGCTGCCTCTGCCTCCCAAATGCTGGGATTATAGCCATTACCTTCATACTCGATTCTTACTAAGATCTTGGCTGAACTGAAGTTTGTTAAAATGAGAGGCTTAAATATTTTTGCATTTGGATGTCCTGTTTCAACATCTCTCATTGAGTTGTCTTTTTATTGTCTTAAAGTCAATATATTTCCCAACTTTTAAAAATATTACCCAGTGTTGCAGTTCTTTAGTCTTTCTAGTCAATTTTAACATAACCTTGTCTATATTTACAAATAATCTTTTTGATAATTTAAAAAGACATGTACTGAATATGCAGATCCGTTTGGGAAGAAATGTCATCTTTTAATGCTATGCATTCCTATTTATGAAGATGGTATGTCAGTTCATTTATTTATACTTTTTTATTTCTTATATCAGTATATATTGTGGTTTAACATTCAGGTTTTGTAAGCGTTTTAAACGTATACTTAAATATTTAGTCTTCCTTTTTTAATTGTTAATTTATCTATTTAGTTTACATTCTAGCTGCGGTTCCCCCCCCCCTTCTCTTAACCCTCTCCCAATGTCCTCGCTCTCTCTCACCCCACTCTACTCGTCCTCCGTTTCTCACCATATACTCCTGGCTGTCCTCCAAGTGCTGATACAAAAGTGTGTTATTATAAACTCGAGGGTGGTGGCGCACTTGGGAATCAGAAGCAGGGGGATGTCTAGGAGTTCTAGGCTAGCCTGTTCTACATAGCAAGCTCCTTGACAGCTAGGGTTGTTAAACAGAGAAACCTTGTCTTGAAAAACCAGAAAAAAAGAAAAAGAAAAACAAACAAAAAGGTGTGAACTACAACACCTGGCTCTAGGTTTACTTTGATTTGGAGTATTCATTGTTACCATATGGAAACAAGATCCATTTTTGTGTGTTAATCTAACTTGTCACTGTGCTAAATTTCCTTGTTCAGAGAGATTTGTTTGTAAATGCTTTGATGATATATATGTACATATAGCTGTGCTAAAAAGGTTTTATTTCTTCCTTTAATTTTTTTTCCTTTTCTTTTTTTTATATATGTATTTTTTATTTTATGTGAATTGGTGTTTTGCCTGCATGTATAACTGTGAAAGGGTGTCAGATGTTGGAATTACACTTGTTAGCTGCCATGTGGATGCTGGGAATCGAACTTAGGTCCTTCAGAAGAATAGTCAGTGCTTTTAACCGCTGAGCCATCTCTCCAGCCCTATTTTTTTTTTCAATACGGGGTTTCTTTGCATAACCCTGGTTGTCCTAGAACTTTCTCTGTAGGCCAGGCTGGCCTCAAACTCATGGGGATCCACCTGCCTCTGTCTTCAGAGTGCTAGGATTAAAGGCATGCACCACCACACCCAGCTTTTAATTTATATTTTATTTCCTTTTCTTGTACTATATCTATGTCTTGACAGTGACATCTTGCTCTGTTCTCACTTTTAAGGTGAATGCATTCAGTTTTTTTGTGAGTGTGAAAGGATGTTGTATATTGTCAGATATCTTCATCACTTGACATGATCATGATCATGTATTTTTTTATTTTTTAGGATGTTGATATATTAAAATGTTTTCCGGATATTGACTCAGCCTTGCATTCTCAGGATAACCACACTTTGTCTTGGCTTTTCTTTTTTCCCCCATGGTATATTGTAACAATCATTAGCTAACCTATGAAATGAAAGTGCAAAGTGACATTGAATGGTTTGTCAAAAGCAAGAGTGACAAAACTATATGGAAACATTCTGGAAGCTCTACCTTTCAGGAAGAATGCAAATTTAATTAACAGATAAGTGATAAAGTAGTATCC
This sequence comes from Sigmodon hispidus, assembly GCA_004025045.1. Classification (NCBI taxonomy): domain Eukaryota; kingdom Metazoa; phylum Chordata; class Mammalia; order Rodentia; family Cricetidae; genus Sigmodon; species Sigmodon hispidus. The sequence continues at coordinate 56,480 of PVIH01012980.1, read as the reverse complement.
ATCTTAAGATACCTTCATTCTTTATCTATTAAATGAGTTAAACTCTAAAATATGCCTTAGAGTTTTAATTTTGATAAATTTTATCATTTTATCCTATGGATTTTGGCTTTGTAGGACCTTAGCCAGTAATAGAAGGGCTAGATTTTATTTCTTAAATAAGCCCACTAGGTATCTTCACCTTGACTTCATCAATTTTCCTAAGAAAAAGGAGAATGGGCAGTGGTGGCACACATATTTAATCCCAGCACTCAGGAGGCAGAGCAGGTAGATCTCTGAATTTTAAGCCCAGCCTGGTCTACAGAGTGAGTTCCTAAACAGCCAGGGCTCTTAACCGATGAGCCATCTCTCTAGCCCCCAGGAACTTTATCTTGACAGAGTAGATGTTGAGCTCTAGATTCAGCAATGACTGCCAGGGCACTGGAGAGGTTCTGGCAGAGGCACCTTTTGTCACTTCTGGTTGTGCATAGCAGGACATCTGGGGAACTCTTTTGATTTAAAGGTTAACATCTTTTTACGTGTGTGTCAAAAAGTAATCCCAATGCAATGTTCAGATGAGCTTCTGAAATGGACATGTCAAAGTGTCTGCTGAAAAGCCGGTGTCTTGTCTTCATGTCATCTCTTTTTTTCAATGCACTGTACCTGCAGAGTTTCATAAAGCATAATAAAATTAATTATGAGATAAAATAAACTTATTATTGGCTTGGTGCTAATCTGTCAAATTATTAGTACTTTCTCTATTCTTCTGTCTATCTCATTGTATACCAGGCAGTAGTTTGAAGACTGTATAGGTTTGCAGTTTACACTTAGATCAACAATATTCTAGGAAGAAAATATAATTTTAATGGACATTCCAGAAAATATTCTAAACCCTAGAATATTATAGCAAAAATAAGCCCTAAAATATTTTATAAGTGAGATAACTGAGATGATATAATTTGTATGATGACAAAGCCAGTTAGTGTTGGAACTAAGACTAGAAGTTAAAAATCCAGGTACAATCAGAGTAGCACTTGGACCTTAGATCTGCAACTTAGTAGCTATATCACTGGTCATTTAACTTCTCTAAGTGCTTAATTTTATCAAATGGGTGAATTAAAATAAACCAGATGTAGTGTGCATACCTTTAGCACTCAGAAGGTGGAAGGAAGCAGGTAGATCTCTCTGAATCAGAGGCCAGCTCAGTCTACATAAGTATGTTCTAAGCCAGCCAAGGATACATAGTGAGACTCTGTCTAAAGAAAACATTTTAAATTCACTCTTCATGGGACTGGAAAGATGCCTCAGTGGTTAAGAGCACTTGCTGCTTTTCCAGCCTGTTGTGGGATATTTGCACACTGTGTGAAGATGTATTGCTGTGATTAGTGTAATGGATAGACAGGATTTCCATGCAGAGAGACCTTTAGGAAGAATAAGAAAGGTAGAGTCACCAGACAGACACAGAGGAAGCAGGATGGGCAGTACGGAGATGAGGTAATGAGCCAGGTTAAAGAACATAGGTTGAGGGGCTGGAGAGATGGCTCAGCGGTTAAGAGCACCGTCTGCTCTTCCAGAGGACCCGGGTTCGATTCCCAGCACCCACATGGCAGCTAACAACTGTCTGTAGTTCCAGTTTCAGGCAAACACCAAGGCAAATAAATAAATAAATAAATAAATAAAGTTTAAAAAAAAAAAGAACATAGGTTGAAAAATATGCATTAATTTAAGTTATAAAAACTAGTTAGGAACAAGATTAAGTTAAAACTGAGCTTTCATAATTAATAAGTCTCTTTGTCATTATTTGTGGGCTGGCAGTCCTGACAAGAAAATACTGTTCTACCAGAGGGCTCAAGTTCAGTTCCTAGAACCTGGATCAAATCAGGCAGTGTAGAACCATTTGGAACTCCAGCTCCATGGAATCTGATGCCTTCTTCTGTCCACCTTGAGCATATGTACACATATTCACAAATAAACAAAAATAAAAGACGATATCTTTAAATATACAAACTGATTTAAGAAAGGTAGGAAGTCTGTCTATTCATTTTTTATATTAACTTAAAATATAAGCTATTTAGCAGTAGAGAAAAGACATTACACTAGAACTTTAGGGCTAAAAAAACCCTAAATAATATTTTATTGTGCTTATTGTACATTTTATTTTATGCATTGTACCTTATATATACATGAAATGGGAAAATAGATACAAGTTGCTTATAACAGGGCCTGGTTCATTGTAGTACTTAGAATGAATGTTAGTTAGTATTATTTACTTTTAATTAACTCTAATTCTGTATTTGTTTGTTGTTTGTTATATAGAGCTTTCCTATGTAGTTCAGGCTGGCCCTCCTGTCTTATCCAGAGTCCTGGGATTTCAGACTTGTAGATTTTTATTTTATTTATTTTTATTTAATTATTTATTCATTTATTTGGTTTTTTTTTTTTTGTGGAGGGAGATGAGGTCTCTCTGTCTCTGTGTAACTGCCCTGTCTGCCCTGGAACTCACTTTGTAGACCAGGCTGTCTCCAACTTAAAAAGATCCTCCTGCCTTTGCCTCCTAAGTGTTCACACTCCCACACCCAGCCAGATTCCTAGATCTTAAAAGAAATATAAGTTAAAGACAAATACCAAGATAGCAGATAACTGATGGCTGATATTTATGATGTACTTTGGGGTTGCTCTATTAATTCCTATCCATTGCAAAGTATTCATATATCAGAGAAAGAAGTTGGCTTCTCTGTTTCTGTCCTGAGAGAACCTTGGCAGGATTGTATTTAGTGTGAGGGCTGTAGTCAAAGCTTCCAGGGCTTTTCCTGGCGTTTTTTTGATTGGACTGTTCGTGGCCTCTTTAGAGGAAAGAAAGATAACAAGAGCAGCCACTATTGGTATCTTAGACCAGGCCACACACCCAGTATGTACTTGTCTTTTCTCTTTATAATTTCCTTTTTTGTAGATAAAAATGAAACTTCAAAAGGATAAGGAAATTTACTTAGAGTTAAGATCATAAAACTAGTGAGTGAAACTAGTGTCAGACCCAGGCCCATCTCATTCCAGAGCTGAGCCTCTTAGACATGGGCATTCAACTCCATTGCCTGCTTTGAGGCTCGGCACAAAGGGGTTTCTGCTACTCTTCCTACATTGGACTTCTTTTTTTTTTTTTTAATTTATTTATTACATATACAGTGTTCTGCCTGCATGTGTCCCTGTATGCCAGATGAGGGCGCCAAACCTCATTATAGATGGCTGTGAGCTACCATGTGGTTGCTGGGAATTGAACTCATGACCTCTGGAAGAGCAGTCAGTGCTCTTAACCTCTGAGCCACCTCTCCAGCTCCTGGCCTTTTTTTTTTTTTTTAAGATTTATTTATTTATTATGTATACAGTGTACAGAAGAGGGCACCAGATGTCATCATAAATGGTTGTGAGCCACAATGTGGTTGCTGGGAATGGAACTCAGGACCTCTGGAAGAACAGCCAGTGCTCTTAACCACTGAGCCATCTCTCCAGCCCCCTAGATTGGGCTTCTTAAGGACTAGATTTACTTGGATATTCTTTAGAGTCCTTCAGAAGAAAAGTATCATGATGCTGCTCATAGTAGGCATACTGAATAATTTCATAGTCAAGGAGACATGTGACAGCATAGAGGAGCAGCCAAAATTCCTGTTCTGGAGATCTCTTAGTCTTAAGGCACAAACAGTAAACAAAGAGTGCAGATTAGGTAGAGGGTTCTTTGAAGGTGACTGACTCATGATCTAGGATTGGAGAAAGCAATTTTAAGAATGGGAAATCTAATCCTACTGGTGAAGAGGTTCTGGAGTCCTCCTAAAATCAATACAAATTCAATTTCTGATTATTCAGGGCCACAAATTGGAGAAGCTCAAAGGCCCTTTTAGAGATGACTGGGTGTTATTGCTTGTATATCTTGCTCAACACTGATGGACTGAAAGCTTGATGTTAAAACGGAGAAGTCTGGAATTGCCCTAGTGTCAATCAGAGAGTCTGTCAATGTACCCAAGTCTCCTGTCTTTGCAAATGATAAGCCCTAACACTTTTCTCATGTCAGAGCTGCTCCTCTCCTCAACAGTCTGTGTCAGAGCCTCCATGTGGCCTCAAGCGCTGCACTTAGACAAAAGAGGACTCTCCTAGCCTATGCTCCTAGTGGTGACTGTCCTCCCAGGGAGGGGTGCTCTCAGCTGCAGTAGCCTTCTCATTTGGCCAGCATTGGGCTGACACATTCCTGAGCCAAAATGCACACATAAGCTGCTTTCCCTGGTAGTGAAGCTCTTCACTCCTGAGTGACTCTTATCAGGGGCAGTTGGGCATTCTCAATTGAATTACGCTGACAAGGAAAAAGGCCTGGAGTATATTATTTCACACCATTTAGCTTCAGAAATGCCTGTCTCGACCCTTTTGCCCTCAGAGTCTACTTCTCTGTTCTTGCTTTCTGTAGGGCCACCAGCTGCTCCCATCATAGTTCCCCTTCCTGTAAATATTGACTAGGTTTTTCAAGGCAGAATCATTCACAAGAAGGATGACACCTATCAGATCTGTAAATCACCCCCTAATAAAACCAGGAGTCTCTTATTTAACCCTTGACATTTCTATATCCAGAGGACAAAGGTATTGGAGCACAACTGTTTCTTGGTCTCTGTCTCTGCTGGCACATACTATCTGAGGAGCTGAAACAGCAGATTGCCAAGGTCAGCAAGTATAGCAGTACAGATGACATAACAAGAGCCTATCTTAAATAAATAAATTTATAGAAAGGTGGTGGTGGTGCACACCTGTAATCCCAGCATTTTCGAGGCAGAGGCAAACTATTCTCTGTGAGTTTAAGGGTAGTCTGGTCTATAGAGGGAGTTTCAGAACATCCAGAGCTACACAGAGAAACCCTCTCTCAAAAAAAAAAAATATAAAAAATTAATTTTTTTTATTACATTAAAACTTTTTTTAAAAAAAAAAATTTCTGAGCTAGAGAGGTGACTCAGTAGTTAAGAGCACTTGCTGCTCTTGCAGAGGACCCAGATTCAAATTATGGAATTTACAGGATGGCTCACAACTGTCTACAATTCCACTTTCACTGCCCTCTTTTGGGCCTGCATGGGCGCCAGGCACGCACATAATGCACAGGCAAATACTCATACATGTAAAATAAAAAATAAATCTTTTAACAAAAAAAAAATTAGAGAAAGGCAAGTATGGGCTGAGGATGTAGCTTAGTTGTTAGGTGCTTGCCTACCATGAATGAGGCCCTGGGTTCACTGCCCCACACCACATGAAAGTGGATATGTTAGTGCATGAACATTTGTAACCCCAACACCCAGGAGATAGAAACAGAATAAGATTTCAAGGCCATAGCAGTTTCAGGGTCAGCCTGAGATACACAAGACCCTGTCTTTGAAAATAAAAGGAAAATTATTTATACTGGATTCATTAGAAACGCTGTGGAGGGCCAGGTGATAGTGATAGTGGTGCAGGCCTTTAATCCCAGCACTTCGGAAGCAGAGACAGGTGAATCTCTGTGAGTTTGAGGCCAGCCTGATCTACAGAGCCAGTCCCAGGACAGGCTCTAAAGCTACAGGGGGTGGGGGGGAGGAGATGGTTTAGAGGGTAGAAGTGCTTACCACAAGCCTCAAGACCTGAGTCTGACCCCGGAGCCTACATGGTGGAGGAGAGAAGTGGCCCCTACAAGTTGCTCTCAGAACTACACACACAAACACAAGATAAATGGATACATTAAATTCTCAAATAAAAATTCTAAAGACATTTAGTTGTATGTGTTTGCCTATGTGTAAATGCTACATGTGTGCAGGTGCCCCCACATAGAACAGAAGATTGGACTTTGTAGATACTGGCAAGGGCTTTACCACTGAGCTACATCATCAGCCTTACTTACTTTATTGAAACAGGGCCTTGCTAAATTCCCCTGGCTGATTTTGAACTCCATCTGCAGCTCAAGCAGGCTTTGAAATTGTAATCCTCTTCCCAGGATTATAGGCCTACACCACTACGCTGACCTCCAATTTGGTGGGTGTGACTGGAAAAAAAAATTCTAGCATACTCTGAACATGAGTGATTCTTCAACATGCACACTTTGGGGTTAATATCTAAAAGTCTGAAGATTCGAAGTCATACATTTATAGTCCCTTCCTATGTGTTGTTGGTAGTTTACAGACCATGTTCACGAGTCCTCAGCCTAAGTCAAAAATGACATAACAACTCACCCTCCCTAGAGATCTGCCACTGAAGGTTTAAGATAACAAGTAAAGAGAGGGGCTCGTGGATGTCCTCTCTGACTGGACTGCCTCCCTGCCCTCACAGCAGCACAGCTTTTCCTGTGCTGACATTAAAGAGGACACACAGCAGTCACATACGTTCTTGGTGACTCTGCACCCAAGTACTTTTATTGTTTCCTGCAGTTTAAGAGGGCTGCCCTGTATTGCGTGAGATAATATTTAGCTTTTACTTTAAAAAGATAAGACAAGAGGCTCGATGCTGAGAAGTACTTGTTTCTTTTGCAGAAGACCCAGGGTTTCCAAAACCCACATAGTGGATCACAACCATCTGAAATTCCAGTAGGGGATCTGACCTTCTTCAGACCTCAGAGGGTACCAGGCTCACACGTGGGTGCCCAGACATACATGCAGGCAAAACACTCATACATTAAAATGAAGAGAAAACCAAAAACTGAAAGCTAAAAAGATAAGACAAGTGCTTAAAGGTAGGGCACACAGGGGAAATATTATGCTGTCTGACAGTACAATGCATGAATCCTAGTTGGGACAGGCTGGCTGACTGTGGGTGGCCCTGCTGAATGACAAGGGTAGCTTGCTACTAGAGCTGCTACCTGCCACTTTGTGAGAGTCCTGTTCCATTGTCGGGGAAAACAACTTCAGTTTGCCTCTGACATCAGCAATAACTACATAGGTTATTAAGCAATTTTCAGGAAGTTGCTGTGCTGTGTATCTGTAATTCCAGCTTCAGGAGGCTGAAATGGAGGGATCCATTGAGCCTGCAAGTTTGAGACCAGCCTAAGCAACATAGTGAGACAGGTCATACTTAGATTATTTTATTCTCTAACTCTAAGAAATAATACTTCCATCCTTCATTTCTCACTAATAAGAAAATAAAGGCTGTCAGAGGTTATGATGCCAAAAGTTATACAATAAATGGAAAGCATTGAATTTGAACCCAGGTCTTGTTAATTCCAAAGACAGGATACATAAACACTGCTTTAAATTCTTTAAAAGTATACCAAGCTGGGCTGGAGCAATGTCATAGATGTTAAAATCATTGGCTGCTCCTTCGGGAGCCTGGGTTCAATTTCTAGCACCAACATGGTTGCTCATAACCACCTCTAACTTCAGTTCCAGGGATTCTGACATTTTCACAAAGACAAATGCAGGCAGTTGTGAGCTGCTATATGGATGCTAGGAATTGAATCCTGATCCTCTGAAAGAACAGCCGGCACTCTTAACTGCTGAGCCATCTCTTCAGCCTCAATACCAAGTTATTTCTATAGGTTTACTAACTAGGACTAAAATGGAAAATAAAATTCCGTGTCTCGACTGTCCTAGGATTTTAGTTTCTTCTCTTCCTCTCCTCCTACTCATTGGCTGCACACGATTATTGATTGGAATATTGCCCTATGAATTAAGCCTTAGGTTTGCCCAGGTTCACTCCTAATCCAAGAGGGAGAACAAGGGCCCTTTAACAAGGCCAGCAGGCTAAATGAGGCCCCTAGGGATGGTCCTGAAACGCAGTTTGAGGACAGACTGAGCCGTCTCCCTCCCTGGAGCACAAGTTTGACGTGTGAGCTTTGCACAGTGGTTCTTTTCCTTCTAGAGGGAACCTGAGAGCAATTCGGCTGTAACATACAGAAGCTGCTGTAGCCCTTCCTCCCTCTGCATGCACTATTACCACAAAGCCCAGAATCAAGCAAGCAGTTTCAAAGCCCAGGAGAAATTAAAAACTTGTGTTGCTATACTTTACAGCATGCTGGCGTACCCCAGCTTTATGCAGCCATTGTACTTGGAGCAGCTTTTTCAATCAAAATTTCTCTTATTTGGTAAAAAAGTTTAATTCTTCTATAGCAGCAAGAAGAGAAGATACTTTATAAGTTTATTATCACTTACTACCCTGTTAGGTATCTACAGGAGAAAAAGGAAATAAAAGAGAATTCTAAATTGACATTAGCAAAATCTGTAGCTAATGAGTCTGAGAAGTAAATACCCAAAGTGAAAGGGATTATTATTATTATTATTAATTAGCATATCAGGCTGCTAACAACCACTCCATATCCTTTAAGCAATGTAAAATCCTACTTACTTCTTTTTCTTCTTCAACAGCCAAAAATAGTTACTACCATAGCCTGTCATGAGTGAGGTATTAGTTTTACTTGGGAGTTTTGACTGCTTCTGCTATCCTCATGCTAATGGGCTCAAGAACTTTATGATAATGGGCATTTCCTGTTTTACCTATGGGAAATACAAAGGCATCAAACTGTGACACATAAGCTTACAAGTGTCTGTAAGGAAATAGTAAACATGGTTCATGGGAGCAGTAGTCTTTTGAATAGTCACACTTTACTTTGGAAAGTACCAAGAGAAACTTCCAAGACAACTGAACCTCAATATACAATCCTGAAAGGTTTGGGGAACAGTGCCACAAAATAAGGAGCAAAAGCTAGAACTGGCCAGCACATGCTCCATCAACAGTGTCCATTGTCTGTCTCTCTTACCTTATCTCACTTCTGTGTAACACAAAAGCTTTGTTTTTCTGGTCATGCTGTATTCAAGCCCGAAGTGTACTATTAATATTTTTACAGCTACATGTCAAATAAGAAAATTCTTTATGTTTGGGTGTAGAGAGGTGGGTCAGAGGAAAGAGCACTTGTTTCTCTTGTAGAGGACCCAGTTCACATGGTGACTCACAACCATCCCTAACTTCTAAGGGACCTAATACCTACTTTTTACCTCTCCAGATACTAGGCACACACATGGTACAGACATATACAGAAAGGGAAAACTCATGCAATAAAATCCCAAAAATTTATTTTAAAGTATTTTTAGTTCCAGACCAGCCAAGACTGCTTAGTGAGACCCTTTCTCAAAATAAATAAGAATAACAGACAGAAGAGAGCCAGATATGGTTTCCTGTGTCTGTCATTCCAGCACTTGGGAGTTGGAAACAAGAGGAGAAAGAGTTCAAGGCTAGTCTAGGCTACATAAGATCTTGTTTCAAGGTGGAAAAAAATCTTAAAAAGTCTAAGAGTTGCTAATGCGACATTAAGTATCACACCAAAACACAATCCATAAAATAAATATTGATAAATTGGGTTTCATTGGATGGTACACACTTAATCCCAGGATTTGGGAGACATAGGCAGGTAGATCTTTGTGAGTTCTAAGATAGCTAGGGCTATACAGAAAAACCATGTCTCAAAAAACAAAAATAAAACAAAAGCAGCAACAAAAAGACAAATTGGGTTTCATTAAAAGTAAAGCTGGGCATTGTAGTACAGGCCTTTAATTCTAGCATTAGGGAGACACAGGCAGGCTGATTTCTAAGGTTAAGATCAGCTGGGTCTGTACATAGTTCCATGACAGCCAAGGCTATATAAAAAGACCCTGTCTCAACAACAACAAAAAAACTAAGACAGAAACATAACAAAAATTATGTCTGCTGTATAGACATTTAAAAGACACTGGAAAGGATCAAGCCTTAGATTAGAGGGACATCTGCAAATAATTTTATCATCACTAAGGACTTGAACTTGGATAAGAAATCTCTAAATCAGTGATTCTCAACCTTCCTAATGCTGTGGTGACCCCCAGTTATAAAATTGTTTTGTTGCTACTTCATAACTATAAATTTACTACTATTACGAATTATGATGTAAATATCTGTGTTTTAGACAGTCTGAGGTGATCCCTGTAAGAGAGCTGTTTGTCCTCAAGGGGTTCAGACCCATAGGCTGAGAACCAGTGCTCCAACTAGGCAGGTGGTGGGAACCTGAAGAACTTGATGTTCTTCAGCCAGTGAATAAAGAAACTGGGATACATACATGGAGAATAGCATACTATTCGACAATAAATAGGGACAATTCACTGTATGCAAACAGCTTGGGTAAGTATCTCATGTAGATCAAACATGGGCATGTTTTAGATGACAGTCCAAGGTAAAACAAGGCATTTATGTTCCTAAAGTAGTAAGAGAAAATAGTGTGATCCACTGTGCATGTGTATGTGAAGGCCAGGCCTCAGATGCCTTGTGCTATTGCTATCTACCTTAGTTTTTGAGACAGTCTCCTGTTGAATCTTCTTAGCTAAGCTGGCTGGCTAGGAAGGCCCCAGGAGTCTCCTGCCCCTGCCCCTAGCACTGCAGTTAGAGACTTTTACAAGAGGTGCTGGAGGTCTGAACTGTGGTCCTCATGCTTCTGTCTGCAGCAAGCACTTACTTCACAGTTACTCCTCCATCTCCCTAGCCTAACTGTATACCTTTTAATGTGCTCTTCAAAAGCAGTATATATTCCACCTTTACAAATATATATAGCCTGTCTATCTTAAAGCTTGTACACATTTCTCTTTAGGTTTTTTTTTTTGAGGGGGGGTTAATATTTATATTTATTTTATGTGAATTGGTGTTTTGCCTGCATGTATAACCGTGTAAGGGTGTCAGATCTTGGAATTACAGACAGTTGTTAGCTGCCATGTGGATGCTGGGAATCGAACTCAGGTCCTCCGGAAGAACAGTCAGTGCTCTTAACCACTGAGCCATCTCTCCAGCCCGGGTTTTTTTTTTTTGTTTGTTTGTTTTTTTTTTAAGTGTAAGTTGTTATCTCTAGGTGGACCCAGTGGGGAATGAGAAGCAGGTTTTATACAGCTGATGTGATAACTGTACAGACAAGCTTGGAAAATGCTACTCAACCTGCCAATTAATTAAAGTGTTAATCTGGGAAGCAGCCGGCCCAGAAAATGTTTGCTCAGAGAGACAAAAGGTAGGAACTGAGTAGGGAATGCCCTATATTTGCATGAAATAAAGGTTCATAAGAATGAATAGAATACACACACGCCTATCTTCCCTTTGTCTCTAAAAGTGGGATAGACTTGATCAAATCTCTAAAAGTTTCTGGCCTGAATAGGAAAACTAAAAGAGAGCTAACTCTGAAAGTTGAAAGTACAGTAGAGTATAAAAAAGCAAATTGAACCCTCAGCAAAGTCAGGTGTGTGGTAGGAATATTCATCTGTATGCTGTGAAAATCATTCTATAAATAAAAAAACTGTTTTGGCCTGTGTCAAGTACCGTAGAAGAAGTAGACAGGAAATTAAAGTTCAAATAAAAAAATACAAAGTCAAACAAACTCACTCTAGCTGACAAAAAATAAAAACATATATACACACACACACATGTATACACACACACACACACACACATACACAAATAAGCCACATGGCCATGTGATCAAACAAATTAATAAAAATAAATTAAATTAAAATTTTAAAAAAACTAACCATGTACCTAAAACCTAAGCCAAACAAAATAAAATTAATATAAATGTCTAAGTCATTAAAAAAAAAAAAAACTACAAACAAGTCAAACCTCTAACCCAAACAAAAACCAAAACCTCATATAACACAGGTGGGCAGGGAATCCAGGGCAGTGACTTCTTGACCTGGAGTGAAATCTGTAAGGCAATTAGGTTGCATAGACATGTGCTTTGGGGAGCTTTAGAACCATATAGATCCCAGCTCTGCTATTGTGTAATTTGAGGCCAGTCAGTATCTTATCTAACCCTTATTTTTCTCAAAGACTGTGATGCTCCTTCATCTCAGGACAGTTAGCTCTTCTGTAGGAGGAAGGGGAGAGGGTGAGAGGGAGGGAAGGAAGGAAGGAGGAAGGAAGGAAGGAAGGGACGGAAGGAGGGAAGAAGGAAGGAAGGAAGGAGCAAGCAAAGAATGGATAGGACTTCCAAGATTATAGATTGTATAACTGGAGGCTGCTTGACCATTTGCTTATTTTAGGCTTTCTTTTCAGCAAGGGACTGTAAACCAGGTTTTCTCTCATCCTGCAATTAAAAAAAAAATCCTTTTTTTAATAAAAAAAATTTATTTATTTATTATGTATACACTGTTCTGCCCATATGTCAGAAGAGGGCACTAAACCTCATTATAGATGGTTGTAAGCCATCATGTAGCTGCTGGGAATTGAACTCAGGACCTCTGGAACAGCAGTCAGTGCTCTTAACTTCTGAGCCAGCTCTCACCCTGGAATTTCTTTAGTTATAGTCTCTGTACCTGGGTTAAAGCTTACTTGTGTATCACTAAAGATTATGAACTGAGCTTGGGAAATTGACTGATAATTTTTTGCTTATATTAAATAACCAAAATAATTGATTTCTATTTGTTTATTTTTGTTTGTGTTTTGAAACAAAGTAGCCTGCTACTCTCGCTAGCTTGGAACTTGCTGTGTAGACCAGGTTTGCATCAGATATGTGGTGATTTCCCTACTTCTGCCTCCTGAAAACTGAGATTATAGGTATGAACTGCCATGCCTGATGCCCAGCTATTAATTTCTTGATTGTGATCAAGGCCTGAGAATGTAATTCAGTGGAAGAATAGTTGCATGGCGTATACAATGTCTTGGACTCAATCTCTAGCATAACAATACAACAGTAATGCAATAACAGCTGTAAGTCTGATAGTCTGGGGTTGGAGAGATGGCTCAGCAGTTAAGAGCACTGGCTGCTCTTCCAGAGGTCCTGAGTTCCATTTCTAGCAACCATGTGGTGGCTCACAACCATCTGTAATGGGATCTGATGCCCTCTCCTGGCATAAAAGTATACATAAAGATAGAGCACTCATACACAAAAATAAATCTTTAAAAACAAAAATAAAACTCTGATATATGACATAAAACTCTCTTCTTAATAATTTTACTGTTAATTTTTAAAATGTGCTTTAAAATCCTTTTATTCAGGGCTGGAGAGATTGTTCAGAATTAAGAGCACTGGCTGTTCTTCCAGAGGTCCTGAGTTCGATTCCCAGCAACCACATGGTGGCTCACAACCATCTGTAATTTGATCTGGTGCCCTCCTCTGGCTTACAGGGTACAAGCAGACAGAACACTGTATACATAATAAGTAAATAAATCTTAAAAAACAAAAACAAAAACAAAGAAACTCTTTTTAATCTTTTAGAGCCATACACTAAACTTTTACAGATAAAATAGTAGTGTCGGGAACTTCTTTCAAGGTATTGGAAGAGGAGGAGGGTTGGCCCGGCCATGAAGATTCTAGCTTCATTCAGCAGGCAAAACCTTTAGTTGGGGTTAACTTGTTAGATAATATCTTTCCTTTTTGATTTGTGTTTGTTCCTTTTACTTCCAGAACTCTCAGAGATTGAGCCAAATGTATTCCTTCGTCCATTTCTGGAAGTTATTCGCTCTGAAGATACCACTGGTCCCATCACCGGCCTGGCACTCACCTCTGTCAACAAGTTCCTGTCCTATGCACTCATAGGTAAGCCTTAGGCTCCCTGAGATATCCCTACCACTCTATTTCCTGCTTCTGTTTAGTTGCATGGGCCTTAAGCTAGCCAGTGACATAGCTGTAGAGGAGTGGACTTCCTTATTATTCATCATGGTAACTGACTGGGCTGCACATGGAGGGGGAGAAGGGAGGAGATTGCCTGGCACTCTGCCTTCCACCACCCTTTGGAGACTTAGGGCTATGGTACCACTATGGTTTGGTTTGCCTTTATTGAAGATTGCTTTTATTTATTTGTATGGGAGCCTAAGGACGGGGCTTGTACACAGAAGGATGTTTACATGGAGGTCAGCGGACAATTTTTTGCATGAATTTTCTTCTTCTACCATGTGGGTCCCAAAGATCAAACTCCAGTCATTAGGCTTGGCACAAGTTCCTTTACCCACTGAGCTGTTCCTCTGGCTCTCGTTCGCCTTATTTTCCAAATATAGTTTATGTTTATTGTAAGAAAACAAAAAGGACAGAGAAATCTGAAAGAAAAGCTAAATGTCTCTCCTGTCATTTTTTTTTAAGATTCATTTACTCATTTAATGTGTATGTGTGTGTACTTGAACATATGGGCACCACGTGCATGCAGATGCCAGAAGGGTGTCCAGAAAAGGGTATCCGACTCCCTGAAACTGTAGTTACAGACATTTATGAGCAGACCAATCTAGATGCTGGGAACTGAACCTGAGTCCTCTGGAAGAACAGAGTACTCTTAACCAATGAGCAATCTTTCCAGCCTGATTATCCTTTTTAAAAGGGTGGGATGAAAGAGAATTTGTGCTATGTATTTTCTGCATTTCACTTAATAGTGTTAATTTGGTATATACAACATACTTTCATAGCTGATTAAACATACGTATATACATTGTATACATATGTAAACACATACATACACACACGTATTATATATAATTCTTCCTTTTAACTTTTTGTTGTTTTGAAGATAGAGTCTCATGTAGCCCAAGCTGACCTGAGATTCTTTATGTAGAAAGGATAACTATGAGCTGCAGATTTTCCTGGCTTCGCCTTCCTATACTGGGATGATAAGTTTGTGTCACCTCACCCAGTTTTATGAAATGTTGGATCAAACAATGGCTTCATGCAGTCCGGACAAGTACTCTACATCCTCAGCCCTCTTTAATCAAATTTCAGTATGTACTAGTTTTAGTTATATCCACAGCATTATGCAACTAATTCTACCATCTATTTATTGAAACGTTTTTATTGCCCAAGCAGAAACTTTAATTAGAAAATTGTAACTCCCTAGTTCTCCTTTTCATCTACCCCTGATATAATAGTGTCTTTTATTTAATATTAACATCATTCCTTCTTGAATCCATTATAAATAATATTGAAATAAACATCTTTGTTTCTGTGGCCTTATTTACAAATTTTATTTCTGTATGAAATATTTCTGAACTTGGAATTTCTGGTACAAAGTCTGTGTATATCTCATTTTTATAAGTGCTACATTTTATCGATTACTTCCCTGCTAGGTTGCAGCATTTACATTCTCACCAGCAATGCTTGAGAGTTTCCATTTCTCCTTGCTGTCTTCAGCTCTCATTATTACCAGTTTTCTTTTTTGTTGTGTGCTACTTTGGTGGGCACAAATCTGTATGTTGCTTTTATTTTATTGAGGTTGAATCTTTGAATTTCCTTTGTCTCTTTTTTTGGATTTAACAGTTGGTATAAGCTCTTTGTATAGTAGAAGTAACAATCCATTATCTATCATTGTATTATAAAGTTTTTCTCTCAGTCTAGACTCATTATTTTACCCAATCTACAGTAGATCTCTGATTTCTTTTTTCAATAGCAGGACTTGAACCCAGGGCCTCTCTTTTGCTAGCCTAGCACCTCACCACTGAGTTATATCTCCTTCAAGCACTTTATGTAATATGTGCATTTGGGGGTTTGTTTTTGTTTTTGTTTTGTTTTTTCAGTTGGTCTTCTTACTTAGGATTTTAATTTTATTAAAAACTCATGTGAGGGCTGGAGAGATGGCTCAGCGGTTAAGAGCACTGACTGTTCTTCCAGAGGTCCTGAGTTCAATTCCCAGCAACCACATGGCAGCTAACAACTGTCTGTAATTCCAAGATCTGACACTCTTACACAGTTATACATGCAGGCAAAACACCAAATCACATAAAATAAAAATAAATAAAATATTTAAAAAAAAAAAAAAAACTCATGTGAAAGAGTAAGAAGCAAAACCTGTTGTGGTGGCACACGTCTTTAATCCCAGCACTCAGGAAGCAGAGGAAGGCAGTCTCCTTGAGTTTGAGGCCAGCCTGGTCTGCAGAGTGAGTTCCAGGATAGCCAGGGCTATACAGAGAAACCCTGTCTTGAAAACACAGACAAAGAGTGAGGAGCAAAGACAACAGGTGGGCCAGGTTCTAGCTAACCAGAAGCAAATGAATGACCTTTAAGTTTAGAGAGAGAAAACTCTTACTCTTTTCTAGAAAATTTGATTTGTTTAGCTAAAGCATTCAGGACCTGAGCAGGAGTCTTGGGTGTCAGCCTCTGAGGGCGGCTACACTCAGCTTCCCACTTTTCCTAAGGGATAGCAGGCCCAGTTGCTGCCAGCCTTGTCCTGAGCACCACCTGCAGGTCATGCTGCTTCCCAGCCTCCAGCAGCTGCCCCTCTGACTTTCCCTTTGATCTTTTCTCCTTCCTCTGTCCCTTCCTGGACTTGGCAGACAGGCTGGTCATTGGAGACCTCAGGCCAGCTGGTCAGTGGAGCTTCCTGTGGTGGGAAAGGAGGATGTTGGGAGGTGATGATTGCTAAAGCATGAGAAAAGAAGCAGGAAAGAATGTATGAAAGCCAGAAAGTAAAAGCAACTCTCTCTCTGAAGCTGGCTTCCAAGTGACTAGAAAAGGAGGGTGTTCTGGATTCTCAAAGAATACAAGGTCTATAAGTCACCCCCTGTGTTAGCAGCCTCCTAGCAGAAACCCACCCACTGCTTCTGAATCCCGCAGCCCAAGGTTTAGGAGATTATTTTGCTCTTTTCCTAAGGACTGGCCCTTAGTTTGGTCCCAGCATATGTGCCGAGCTGTGATTTGTACCATTAGTTGTGTAGCCTGTCAGCTGGCTCTCTATCTGTGAGTTGAAAGACCTGTCACTATTATCTGACTTTTTGAAAAATGGACTTTGCTACTTTGTTCAAGCTGAAGGATTGAGAATACAAAAAGATCAAAAGATTAAATCACTTTATCAAGAGATTACTAGAAGATAAGAGGAAACAGACTTCCAGAAACTTTGAGATGTGAGTGAGTGCTATTCATTCTTGTTGTAGAAGAGGAAGAGGCCAGGCAAGAAAACTCCCAAACACTCATCTCTGACATGTTATTCGATCCTACGAAAGACCTGCTTTCTCATGGCCCTGGACTTTGAGGGAGAGTTGTGAGAGAGGGTTTAGGCAAGGGCCATAAAGAGTGCTGCTGTGGCTGCCGTCGGAGACTAGCAGACATGGCCTTTCGCTACTGCATGGCCATAGGCCTCAATAAGGGCCAAAAGGTAATGAGAAATCAGCAAGCCAAGATACAGCCATGCAGGCACCTCACCAAATACACCAAGTTTGTGTGGAACACGTGTGCCAGGGAGCTCTCAAGGTGTCCAAGGACAAACATGTGCTCAAGTTCATCAAGAAGAGGGTGGGCACGCACATACACATCCATGCGGAAGTGGAAGGAGTTGAGCAACGTCCTGGCAGCCATGAGGAAAGCTATGGCCAAGTAGGACTGATGCTCCCCACTTCCAATAAACGGGGCTACCATGTGCAAAAAAAAAAAAAAAATGGGAATTTTCAGCAAGGCGGTGATGGCAGCACCTTTAATGCCAGCACTCAAGAGGAGAGGCAGTGGCATCTCTCTCAATGAGGCCAGCTTGGTGTTCAAAACAAGTTCCAAAACAGCCAGCTCAGCAATGTAGAGAAACCCTATTTAGAAAAACAAACAAACAAAAGAATGGAATTTTGGGTGCTGATTGAAAAAGACACAGAGGATGAGAGAAGGAGAGGCTGGGTGACCACACTGTGCTCTGAGTCCTTCCTTTGCATGTCTCTAAAGTAGCCGTGAGGACTTACTTAGAAGAGGGGCCAAGAGTCTTGGGCCTGTCAGAGACTAGAACCAACAAAGACAGGAACCAACAAAGACTCACCATCTGTCTTTCCCTTGTTCCTTAATTCAATTGCACCAGAACATACAACTCCAAAAACCAACCAGAGAGAAGTTATATTAAAAGATGAAAAGAGAGCTGGGAGGTGGTGGCTCAAACCTTTGATCCCAACACTCGGGAGACAGGCTGGCAGGTCTCTGTGAGTTCTAGGGCACCCTGGTCTACAAAGCAAGTCCTAGGACAGCCAGGACTATTACACAAAGAAATCCCTTCTCAAAAAGATAGAACGAGGGAAAAGAAAAAGACGAAAGAGAAAAGCTACAACCTTGTCATTCAGAACTCTTTTTGTTCCTGTTTCCAGACCCTTCCACTATAAATTGTTGGTTTACCCCTACTAAGTCCCTAAGTGTGTCCCCAGACCAGCAGTGTTAACTTTACCTGAGATCTTAGAAGTGCAGGTTCTTGGACCCTTCTGTATACCTAAAGAAATCAAAGTTTCTCCAGGCTGAGCTGGTGAAGTACTTGCCACACAAACATGAGGTCATGAGTGTGGAGCTCTAGCACTCACAGAAAAGACTGAGCGCTGTAATTCCAGCTCTGGAGAGGTAGAGACAGGAAGTTCCCGGAGGCTTGCTCACCTTAGTTTAGCTGAATGGCTGAGCTCTAGTCAAACCTGTCTCAAAAAAATAAATAAGATGGAGAGCAGTTGAAGACAGTGCCCTCTGGCCTACACACACCCTACAGGAAAAAAGCTAGAAGCTAGCACAGGGCTGTGTGTATATTCAACAAATATTACAGGTTATTTTGATATAGGAAACATACTTTTTGACTCAGTAGAGGGGCATGTTAAAAAGTTTTGAGTAAAATTCTTAGGTAGCTCAAAAAAACAGTAAGTTAGGGGACTGGTGAGAAAGCCAGAGTCTCTCCAAGCAAGTTTTAGATAGGCCATCTTCCTCTTTCCCTGTCTTCCTGACGTAATTTAACCTGTCCCTTTTTGTTGGAGCAGATCCAGGTCATGAGGGCACAGCTGAGGGCATGGAGAACATGGCAGATGCTGTCACTCACGCCCGTTTTGTAGGCACAGATCCTGCTAGCGATGAAGTTGTCCTGATGAAAATCCTTCAGGTAAGTGGGAGGGAAGAACGATCAGGCTAATGGTGAAGGGCTACTGCTGCTGGCTCTACTTACCCGAGTCTGCAGGCAAATGAAGCTGTGTTTTGACTCCACTGAGGCTTAGAGACTCACTGTTTCCAAACAAAGAACTCAGCTATCCAAAGCAAAAGCTTTTCTAAGGAAAATAATTAAGAACATTAAATGAATTGGTATCACATACCAGAAGCCCTTAATACATTTGTGTCTGTGTGTCTGTGTCATCCGTCTGTTAGGTGAGTTAGAGTGAGTTATAAACTTGTATCATGACCATGCTGAGCAAAGAGAGGACTCCCAAGTCAAGCATGTGGGAGCCTCTATCAGGTTGAACGAATAAGGTCAGCACTTAATTTTTTTGTCTTTAGTTTTGTTTTGTAAGGCAGGGTTTCTCTGTGTGGTCCTGACTGTCCTAGAACTTGTTCTGTAGATCAGGCTAAATTGGAACTCAGAGATCTGTGTACTTCTGCCTCTCGAGTGCTGGGATTAAAGGCCTGTGCTACCACACCAGCTTATTTGTTTAGTTTTTAGTTTTAATTTTTTGGTGTTTTTTTTTGGGGGGGGGAGGAAGAGGGTGGCAGGATCTCATATAACTAAGAAAGAACTTAATCTTAATTCTTAATCTTCCTGCTTTGATCTTCCAAATGCTAATATTACAAGCATGTGACATTGTACCCAGCTTTGAGGTCAGCGTTCTTGCTAACTTAAACAGAGAAAGAGAGAGAGAGAAACCGTGAAGAATTCATGCATGGTCATGAATACTTGTATGATCACAACTTCCAGCCCAACATGGACTAAGAGCAAGATCTTATCTAAAAAAAAAAAAAAAAAAAAAAAACAAAAACAAACAAACCAAAACATGAAGGTAAGGGGATGCTCAGGATAGGCTAGGCATGTGACTCATTGAAAGCACTTGCCTAGCATATGTGAATTTGATCTCCAGCACCATTTTTTTTTTTTAAGAGAAAGAACTGAAAAGATATCTCAGTTAGTAAGCAGTGTGCCTTGTAAGCATACAGATCTGTGTTAGATTCCCCAACACATGTAAAAAGCCAGGCATGGTGATGAATATGCTTGTAATCCCAGAGAAGCAAAGACAGGAGAATCCTGGGGCTTTGCTGGTTGGTCTAGGCTAATTAGTAAACTCCAGATCAGTGGGGGACCTAGCCTTAAAAGAAGTTGGGGAGCCAGGTGTGGTGGCACACGCCTTTAATCCCAACACTTGGGAGGCAGAGGTAGGTGGATCTCTGTGAGTTTGAGGTCAGCCTGGTCTACAGAATGAGTTCTGGATAGCCAAAGATACACAGAGAAACGTGTCTCAAAAAACTATTAAAAAAAAAAAAAAGGTTGGATTCCATTTTTACAGTTGATACTGATGTCATGCTCTAGCCTCCACAGGCCCATAAACACACACAAACATGCATGAACATGCACACAACATAACATAAACACTAGTAAGAATAATAATAAATTTACTCAATAGTTGCCTTTTCTACCTTCCATTACACTTTACCCAGCCTACTTTGTTCATTCCAGTGTCTTCTCTTTCTTCCTTGTAGGTTCTCCGAACTCTGTTGCTGACCCCAGTGGGTACTCACTTAACAAACGAATCTGTGTGTGAGATTATGCAGTCTTGCTTCCGGATTTGCTTTGAAATGAGGCTTAGTGGTAGGTGCTTGAATACTAGCTCTTTCACCCTCCTGGGGCCAGAATCTGGTATCTGAGTATGTATACAGAGTGCTGTCTCTCAACACCAAAGAAACAGGATTTCTCCATCATCTATCTACCTTGGGTTCCTTAGGGGTTTTGTTATGAAGCTAGAATAGAGATCTTAACCTCGTTGTTCCCAGGCAGGAATGGGGATGAATCTTAGACTGACTTAGTTCCAGAACCAAATCTTCTCCAGTAGGGTTTCTGGGATCCACACCAATTGATAACTCAAGAAAACCCATCTAGTTGTTCCTTTTTTCCTGACTCAGTAGTACCACCTAGTGGTCTGGTAAAATTACAGCTACCAGGCTGAGCTGGAGCTGGTTTTAATAAGTTTGACATAATCCTTGGTAAACACGGTTTGGAGGGGAGTCTGCTCTGAGAAGTCTCCTGATAATAGCACAGCAAGTAATGACACCTGTGTTATTTGTTTTTGCCTGTGCAGAGTTATTGAGAAAATCCGCAGAGCACACTCTCGTAGACATGGTGCAGCTGCTCTTCACAAGGTAAACCTGCTGCTGTTTGCTTCTGCCTGGCTGCCCAGGCCTCTGGAGTCTGCCTGCTTCCACACAGCCACTTTAGGGACCTGGCCAACCCCACAACCACATCAGAGGCCATTGGGATTATAGATAGCAGTAGTTCTCCGGGCCCGGGGCTACTGAGCAAGGGAGAAGAAAGAAAGAGCTGTTGTGGCCTCAGGGAGGCAGAGGGTTATTTAATCTCTCCTTCCCAAACTTGTGTCTGTTTCTGTGCAGGTAGCATCTGGGAGAGGGAGCCTAGAGAAGATGCCAAATTTAAGCAGCCTGGAACTCTAGAGCCCCGATTTCTGTAAAAGAAGGCCAAGGCTGGGACAACCAGCAGCTGTAAAAGCTGATTTATTGGCCCTTACCTTAGCTTGCCTGGGACTTCCTGATTTTAGCACTTAAAGTTCTGTATCCTGGCAGACCCCTTAATCGAAGGGAAGCCATAATCTTTGATTTCTTTAGGAAGGACTCCTTTATTCTAGAGCTCAAGAAGCCTCTTTGTCCTAAATTTAATTGCCTGTTCTATACCTCCTTTCCAAAGACTCACTGGAGAAGAATTGAAGCAATGCCTTTTAAACCTCCCATGGGGTTCTTTTTGCTTTTAGGCTTAATCCCTATGATCTGCACATTAGCCTGCCCCAGACTCTGTTTCTAACTCCATGGATGTATTGCCTTTGAAACGCCCGCCCGACTTTACCCCCTTTCTCCTGCCTAACTCTCTATCTCTTGACTCTCAGCAGGGCTGTCCAAGGATAAAAAGACCCTCCATACTCCTGGGGGTGCTTAGTTAACCCTTCTCCAGTGTCTATGTTGTTTATGGCTTACAGATCTTCATTTCTATGGCTCTGAAGCTCTAAAGGAGATGAGACTAGCTTTTCTCTAACTAGATTGTCATAAGTCTAAACTAAGAGACAAGGATACTGTGGGCCAATACAACTTTGCTATGACTGGTATAAGGGAGAACATTGTCATTATCCCCAATGACAGTCATGCCATTCTCTATCTTATAGGTTACCTCAGTTTAAAGAAGAACCCAAGAGCTATGTGGGAACCAACATGAAGAAGGTGGGATCTGAAAGTTCATCTGCTGTCCCCTGTCCAAACTTCCTTGACTTCTAGATGTCAGTGCTATGGATCACTATTCATTGCTCAGTAGCAAAGACATGCTTTGCATAGATGAATCTACTTAAAATCTACAAAGAGCTGTCATAGTCAGAACATACCTTTCCTTCCTCAGGCTTTCCTTTCTGACCTGTCTTGGTTGACCTACCATGTACGCTGATGAGCCAGTTCTTAAGGAAACTAGATGAGGCTTACCAAGCTGAGCTAAAGATGTATGTTGTCAAAGATGAAAGTCTGGCCATCCTCTTGTGGCTCAGTTTTGTCAGCAAGTAAGAGTCCTAGAGAGCCCTTTCTAATGCTGAATAAGACAGAGCTTGCCTGCTCTAGTCTCTGTTAAAGAGATCAAGTCAAGCTGTACTCCAGATCAAAGGTCTCAATTCTAGGAAAAGAATGGTGGTCAGAATGGCCTCTTTCTGTCTTGAACTAAACTCTGGACTTCTCAGACCTCTGATGAGGTTCTGCCTATGGAACTCACCCTTATCTATTAGGTGCATGCACCTGACCTGCCCCTGTTCCCTCCCGTTCATCCCCATTCCTGCCCTGTGCCCTGTCTGAGTTTATTTCACTCTTTTTAAATCATGCGTTTGCCTGTCTTTCACAGATTTCTCCATGTCTCCTCAACAAACTGGAGCTAAGTAGTGGGGAGCAGACCAAAGCCCTGAACCAGTTAGAGAGGGTACTACTCTTTAAGAACCTCAAGGTCTCTCTCCCTCTCCCTCTCCTTTCCCCCTTTTTATTTATTTATTTATTTTCTTATTTATTTATTTATTTATTTTCTTATTTATTTATTTTTTAAATAAGTAACACTGGGTTCTATTTCATTTGTTCAGAGTACAACTTACCCATTCTAGTAACACAGCTTGGCTTTTAAAGAGTTGCATGTGTTTGTAGCTTTATGTACTGGGAATTCTCCTGGGATTTTTGGTTGCCTGGAAGCAGAATTAAGTCTTGAACATCACATAGTAAGCCTAGAGAGCCTGGGTTGTGCTCTCATCATGTGGGGAGGCTTAAGACTCACCATTTCTAGGGAAACTACAGGGACCTCAAGCATGATCATTCCTTCTCCCCTTCTCTATCTCAGAGCTGGTGTAGAGAGCTTAAGCATAGTCCTCATGAAGATATGGCTGTGTTGGTGGGGAAAGGTGGTGCATCTGTGAGGGTCTTTTATTTCTTGGTTACATAAAAGAGATCATTGCAAGGTTTAGATTTCTAAGTTGATAGAAAGGAACTAGGGACCACGGAAGCCTAAGACACTAGAAATTTTCTAATATCTGCAAAGACAAGATTTGTCCTTTAAAATTTCAGATATCAGTGAGTTTAATAGAAGACCATATATTAAGGATTACCTGACCCTTGAAATATCCTTGTTTTTAAAAGAAGACAGGGAGAGGAGAAAGATGTTTAGGCTATCCATCACAAATATATTCATGCCAGACGTGTGCTTGTGAGCATTCCTGTCATTTAAGATAAAATTACTGTGTGTGTGTGTGTGTGTGTGTGTGTGTGTATCCCTGTTCTATATGAATGCATTGTCTCATTTTATGTATTTGCATAGTTACAAATTTCAGCTCTTTTCCTTGCCTAGCATACATGTTGTGATGATTATTTGCCTAGGGCCTGTATTATTTTTATAAAGCTACTGCTGTCTTTTGGAATATAGATTTGTATAGATAAGGTAGCATAGGATTCCATAGATACCTGCTACCTGCCATGTGCTGTAGGACAGGGAACATTGCAGCAGTGAGGCCTTTGTGAAGATTGCCAGCCTTCAGGCCCCTGCACCAGTCAGGAGGCCAGGAACACTCACTGAAACTCTTGGAGTTAGCTTTGCAGATTACAGAGTGGAAGATGGGAAATTCTACATCCT
The DNA here is from genome assembly GCA_004025045.1 of Sigmodon hispidus. Lineage (NCBI taxonomy): Eukaryota > Metazoa > Chordata > Mammalia > Rodentia > Cricetidae > Sigmodon > Sigmodon hispidus. The sequence goes on along the minus strand of PVIH01012980.1, from coordinate 32,487 downwards.
TGTGTGGGAAGAATGTGTATTACTAGCTGTTGTTCTCAGCAGAAGTGGGACTGATACAGAGGAGCCTACAGAAAGGAGAGTTCTCTCATAAACCTTTAGTTGTTTGGACATTTGGAGCTCAGAGATAATGGCCAGTAAGGCCAATGGTCCTCGTTTTCCTTCATTGATCCTTTGGGTTTCTTGTTTTCTGTCTTACTCTTCTCCCAGAGCAGTTTTACCATGAGTGTGATCTACCTGAATGCCAAGGTTACTGGAAAGAGCATCCTTCTGGCTCCTGTGCAGTTACAGAGGCTCAGCTTTAGGCGTATGATTGTGGTGTTTTAGAGGTGAAGGGACAAGAATGAGAATCCAATGAGAACTGGAAGAAAGGTTCAGTTTGGGGCCTCTCTCCTTTTTTATGAGGGGATTTGGGGAAGAAAGGGGGGAGGAAGGAAGGAAGGAAGGAAGGAAGAAAGGAAGAATTATCTAGTTTCTTAGTAGGTGATCAAAGGCTATCAAAGCTTTAAGAATGAGGAAGCTTGAGGAAAGAATTTTACTCCAAATATCAGAAGAGATTGAACAAATCCTTTAAAATTACAGCTAGTGGTGGGGATATAGTTGAGTTGCGAGAGTTTTTGCTGGCATATACAAAGCACTGGGTTTGAGCTGTAGTACCAGTCAGTAGAGTGCAGAAGCATACACCTGTATAATCCTAGCATTGGGAGTTAGAAGCAGAACCCAAAGCTCCAGGTCATCCTTGGCTACATATTGAATTTGAGATCTGCTCAGTATATAAGAGGCCCTGTCTGAAAAAGTAAATAACATAATAAAATTTAAAAAAAAATAAACAAAATGCATCTAGGAAGAAGAACTGTAAAAAGAACAAGAGGTTTTACTGCTCTGTTGCAATTGGGAGCAGCAGCATGGCATGATCCTCCATTTTTAATGCCAGAAGTAAATTGGCATGTCACTCTTTAAGAAATTAACTTTTAACCCTCTATTTTAATGCAAAATTCCAGAATTAAAGTTGTCCTTATGGTCCGGGTCCCAGCTGGTGCCTTAGTTAGGCTGGAGTGGATGCTCAGGGTTGGACAAGAACTAGACCTAGGAGCTACTCCACAGAGTGACTGGAAAAGTCAGTCCACAGACAGACGTGTAGGCAAAGCTTGTCTTGACCTTCAGCAAAAGGCTCTTGCATCATGTACACAATCCAGGACCCATGGAGCAGAGTGATACGTATGATAGCTGGTTGTATCAATGACTAGTTCAAAACCAGAATATTACCTTCCATGTGGAGGCCACTGTGCCACTTTAAAAAGGTGCAAATGTAGGGGTATAGGTGTATAGTCTGATGGTCTAGATTATCTAACAGAATGTGGGGTATAAGTTGTTTTCTAAAAACCAGAAGGACTAAGTGCTGAGCTATGTCTAGGAATAACATCTTTGTTTAAATAACTCTTAGCTTGGATACTAACCATGTATGGTATTTCCAGCTGAAAATGAGAGCCGGAGGCATGAGTGACACATCCAAGTGGAAGAAGCAGAAAAGATCCCCTCGGCCTCCACGTCATACAACCAAAGTCCTACCAGGTTCAGAGCTGTCCACCCCAAACGGAACCACCTTATCCTCTAACCTTCCTAGTGAGTGCCCTGGGTTGCTGCTTCTGATGAGTAGAAGAGATCCTTTTTTTTTTTTTTCCTTGGAGAAGAGATTTGAAATGGAAAACCAGTCAACTGAGGGGCTTTGGCCTTTCTTTAGAGAACAGAAAGGGACACTCCAAAGCAAGTCAAATTGTAACCATTTAACAATCTTGCATGACTTCAGGTCAGTCCCTTTTACTACTCCAGAGGCATTTATAGATGAGCATTCAGTCTGAGAAGCAAGACGCTGGTACTGCAGAGGATGCCTAACTCTCAGAGTCTTTCTTTCCATGTCAGGTAGCATGCCTTTCATTGATGTGCCCACATCCATCTCCTCCGCAAGTTCAGAAGCTGCCTCAGCAGTGGTCAGTCCCTGTACAGACAGTGGCCTGGAGTTATCCTCCCAGACCACCTCCAAGGAGGACCTCACTGACCTGGAGCAAGCTGGCTCCCCACGGGAGAGCATAAGCATAGAGCCTGGGAGCAACGAGATAGGAGCTTCTGATCCGATTGACCCTCAGGTATGACTGAAGCCCCTCTTCAGTTTGTTACTGTAGGAGCTGGCTTGTCTTTTGGGTTTTATACCCAAGCCTTATCTTAAAGGAAAGTTGGGCCAAGCATGGTGATACATGTCTTTAATCCCAGCACTTGAGAAGCAAGTGATTTCTGTGAGTTCCAGGCAAGCCTGGTCTACAAATTGAGTTCTAAGACAGCTAGGGTTTTACAGAGAAACGCTGTCCCAAAAAACAGACAAACAAACAAACAAAACAAAACAAAAAAAAGAGAAGTAGGAATGTTGGGATCCAGAGTTTTCCTGTTTCCCAGAAATATTTTTGCTACCCAGAAAACACACATCATGACTTACTGTGAAAAAGTGCTCATGAGATTTATCAAGGTGTCAATGTAGGTAGTATCTGACAAAAGGGAGGGAGATGGCTCTTACCAGAAGGTCATCATCCTGAGCATATGAGAGCTTTTGCACCGGTAGAGAACTGTCACCATACATCAGTGTTGCCTCAGATGGCCCTGGCCATCTTATATAGATTTGTAAGTCAGTGACCTATGGTCCATTAAAGACAGCTTGGAAGACATAACTTCAGGGAGTAAGTTGTAAGTTGTTCTTGCCTCATCTCTGTTCCTGTATCTAACTGCTCCTGGTCATAGCAGGAAGAGGCCCACGTGGAAAAGGCCCAGTCAGTGTCGGTGGAATCTATTCCTGAAGTGTTAGAGGAGTGTGCATCCCCTACTGACCACTCTGCCTCTGCCTCTGTCCACGACATGGATTATGTCAATCCCCGGGGTGTTCGATTTACCCAGTCCTCCCAGAAGGAAGGTAGGTGTTCTCTGGAAGGCTCTGCCCCATCCTATCAGATAAACTTTCTGAGCCTAAACCAGTCTGGATGAAGGTGGCTACCACCTCTGAGTCCCATTATCTAGACAGGAAATGGAATCAATCTTTCAAAACTGTTGCTGTGGATAGAACCTTTCCTGAGTTATTCAGAGAAGGACTTTGGGAGACTATAGGAATAGAGAAGGAACAGTATAAAGCTTGGGACTTTTTAATAAAAATCTTTGATTCTGATTTCATCCAGTAAGAGATAGGTAGTGGATCCCTCTTGTGGGAATTAATTTCTGAAATTACCAGAGATAGGGGCTGGAAGTGGCTCAGTGAGTAAGATTGATTTTCTGCAAGCATAAGGACCTGAGTTCAAATTCCTGGCACCCACGTAAAGAGCTAAGCATGGCTGCATATGCCTATAGCCCCACCATCAGATATGCAGACACGTGGGTCCTCTGAGTTTGCCCAAAAGTGAGTTTCTAGTTGAATGAGAGACCCTGTTTAAGACAATGAAGCAGTATTAAGAGGAAGACATCTGACATCCTGCTGTGACTTTCATACACACATGCTCAGGCATACACACCTGCACACCACACATACATTGATCGTACACATACACATGGCACCTGTCTACCTATGCACATTCACACGCACATGCACACACACACAGAGTTTTCCTCGTGGATATTAACACAGATTCAAGTGTTATTGAGCGGCTGGGATATATCTGTCTTAGTGTTCCTGTTCTCTTCTTACCTTCCCAGGCACAGCATTGGTTCCTTATGGTCTTCCTTGCATCCGTGAGCTCTTCCGCTTCCTTATCTCCCTCACAAATCCACATGACCGCCACAACTCAGAGGTTATGATTCACATGGGACTGCATTTGTTGACAGTGGCTCTTGAGTCAGCCCCTGTAGCCCAGTGCCAGACCCTCTTGGGTCTCATCAAGGATGAGATGTGTCGCCACTTATTTCAGGTAGGACTAGATTGCTCAGGGCTGGACAGATGTCTCAGCAGTTAAGAACACTGGCTGCTCTTTCAGAGGACCTGAGTTCAATTCCCAGCAACCATGTGGTAACCCATAGCTGTCTGTAACTCCAATTCCAGGGAATCTGACACCCTTACACAGACATGTAGGCAAAACACCAATGCACATAAAACAAAAATAAATAAATTAAAAAAAAAAAAAAAGATGCACTTGCTCAAAAACCTTGGTTATTTTTTGAGATCGAGAAGCCAGCGAACCTCATGATTACTACCCTAGAACCACCTTCCTTTCAGTTGGCCAGAAGCCACAATAAAAGGGTTCTGGTGGCTCTCCAAGGAGTTGAGAAAATAATGTCTAAACGAGAGCTCTGTCAGAAGCTGGGGGTGGTGGCATGTGCCTATTATCCAGCACTCAGGAGGGAGAGGCAGGAAGATAATGAGTTAGGGTCATTCTCAGCTACATAGAGACCAGCCTGAGCTCAGAAACCAGAAACAGGCCAGCCTGACAGCTCAGTAGGGAAAAGCATGTGCCCATCAAGCCTGATGTGCTGAGTCTGATTCCTGGGACCTGGAGGGTGGACAGAGAGGACCAGCTACCATGGGTTGTACCTTTTCATGTATGTCCCCGTTCCCCCTCCTGCACACAAACAAATAAATGTAAAACTGCATTTTTAAAGCAAACAATAGAAAACAACAATAAAAGAGTCTCCTTAGAACACAGCCCTCTCATGGTAGCTTCTCTAGTCTGCTCTCCTGTATCTTTTTTGGTTCAGTCATACTCAGTCTGAGAAATCTCAGGGCTTCTCAATTCTCTGATCCCTAGCTACTCAGCATAGAGCGACTGAACCTGTATGCTGCTTCCCTCCGAGTATGTTTCTTACTCTTTGAGAGCATGCGGGAGCACCTCAAGTTCCAATTAGAGGTAAGTTTCTTGATCTTGGAAGTAAAAAACAGGGAACTATATGGCATTGTCTGTGGGACCTGCTTAATCAATCAATCATGCTGTAGAGATAGAATACATCCCGGATGTGCATCTCCTCCCTCCACCCTTCCCAGTTCCTTCCACATCTCCCCTGTTCCTCAGGCCCACCTACCCGCTGTGTCCCCCCAAGAAAAGAGCAGGTCTCCCAGGAACATCAACTGAACATGGCAACACAAGATACAATGAGACCAGGCACAAACCCTCATATCAAGGCCAGGTGAGGCAACCCAGTAGGAGGAAAAGGGTCCCAAGAGCAGATGAGTCAGACATTCCCACTGCCGCGGTCAGGTGTCTCCCCAAAACACCAAGCCAACAACCATAACATATAAGCAGAGGACCTAGTGAAAACCCAGGGTCTGCAATTGCTACCTCAGGCTCTGATCCCCATGAGTTGATTCCAGGGTCATGTTCTTCTGGTGTTCTCGCCCCCTCTGGCTCTCACAATTTCTTCTCCTTCTCTTCCTTGGGGCTCTCCAAGTTCTGAGGGGAGAAACCCAATAGAGACCTTTTGCCTGATGTTTGGCTGTGAATCTCTGCATCTTCTCCCATCAGGTGCTGGAGGCATCCTCTCTGACAACTGGACTAGGCACTGACTTACGGATATAGCAGAACATCATTAAGAATCATTTGAGTGATTTTTCCCCCCAGTCCTGTTTGCTTCTACCCGAGGCTATCTGGGATATCCAGCTTCAGGTTCCTGGCTGTCTATGCAGTGTCCAGCATGAGTTCTTTCTTGTGGAATGGACCACAAATTAGATCAGTCATTGATTGGCCATTCCCACAAGTTCTGCTCCACCATTGCCCCAGCACATCTTGCAGGCAGGACAAAGATGTAGGTCAAAAGTTTTGTGGCTGGATTGGCATCTCTGTCCCAGCACTAAAAACCTTACCTGTTATAGAAGATGTCCAGTTCAGGCTCCATATCCTCCATTTCTAGGAGTCCTCACTAGGGTCACCCTAGATTCCAGGGAGTTCCCACTGCACTAGGTTTCCACATCGCCTCCCCAAATGCCCTCCAATTCTAGTTTCCTCTCCTTATACTCTTTTCCCCTCCTCCACCACCTGATCACTCCTGTTCTCATCCCTATGAGCCCCCAGTTCTGTAGTGGAGAGCAGGCACTATCATCTTGAACTGGAGGCGTGGCCTTTAGGCCTTGAAGCCCCAGTATTCAGGGCATGGTCAGAGGGCCATCAGTGTTAGAATCCAAATATGAGGACTGGCAGGTAATCTCACTATGAATGGGACAGCTTTTCTGTCTAGAAGTTCTTATAAGTCAAACCAGCTTTGCTACTAAATTGCCAAAATAAGATTAGAGTAGGTTCACCTAGACAGTACACAAAAAGGGAGGAAAGATGCTGGGCAGTAGTAGCACACACCTTTAATCCCAGCTCTTGGAAGGCAAATCTCTGTGAGTTTGAGGACAGCCTGGTCTACAGAGCAAATTCCAGGACAGGCTCCAAAGCTACATACAGAAATCCTGTCTTGGGAAAACCCAAAAAAAAAAAAAAGACAACTTGTGTGTGTTTAAGACTAATAGGACTGAGAACCTTGTCCTCCATCATGGAGACAAAGGGGAATGAATATGTTATCGAGAACAAAGGACCTTTTAGTGTCTCTCAGTACACGCCTCATGAGTGAGCTTTTTACGTCCTGTTTAATGTTGTTCCTGTCCAATTTTCTCCTCCTATCTTTGCCCCACCCAAATGGTTGTCACTATGTTGTTAACAGATGTACATCAAAAAACTCATGGAGATCATCACTGTTGAAAACCCCAAGATGCCTTATGAGATGAAGGAGATGGCACTGGAGGCTGTTGTGCAGCTCTGGCGCATCCCCAGCTTCGTCACTGAACTCTACATCAACTATGATTGTGACTACTACTGCTCAAACCTCTTTGAAGACCTCACTAAGCTGCTGTCCAAGGTGCTGAGCACTATTACTGGCCTCTAAAAACTCCAAGGGAATTTCCCAGATGGTAGTGACGATGGTATAGAGAGATGGGGAACCGGAAGGAGAAAGGCATTTCGTCAGCACAATGCGGAACTCATAAATTTTTGGATTTTTAGAAGCATAATCAGGTGAAGAATATTCTAACCTCAAATCTAACAGGTCTGTTTATTTTCCAGAATGCCTTTCCTGTGTCTGGTCAGCTCTATACAACACACCTCCTGTCCCTTGATGCCCTGTTGACAGTTATTGACAGCACTGAGGCTCACTGTCAGGCCAAAGTCCTCAACACCCTCACCCAGCAAGAGAAGAAGGAGACAGCCAGACCCGGCTGCGAGGCAGTGGATGGCACCCAAGAAGCTAACAGGAGTTAGAAGCGTCTCTTATTGTTCTCTCTCTCTCTCTCTCTCTCTCTCTCTCTCTCTCTCTCTCTTTTCTTTCCTTTCCTTTCCTCTTCTCCTTTGCCCTCCTTACTGTGTCTTGGATCTGCCCTGTCAGAGCTGGTGCACAGTAAAGAACATGCAGCTCTTTTTGATGTGGGACTCAACCACTCCTTCAGCAGTGCTTGACTCCCTACCTATAAGTTTTCATTTCTCTTCCTATTACCAGCTGAGAGAGCAGCCAGTGATGGGAAGTCCACAGGGGTGGCCTCAGATGCCCCAGGCCTTCATCTGCCAAGTGGAGGATGGCTGTCAGCAGAACACGGGAAGCCAGGATGCAATGATGTGGAGGAAGCTGGTGACTCTGGGGGTGAGTACTCTGGCTCTAAACCCCTTCAACTAGCAGGTTTGGAGAGAAGGTGAGGTGGGAGGTGGGGAAACCGAGTGGCCTAAGGCCCTATCTGAAGGAACCTTAGCAGTTCATCTTGGTTAAACACCAGAGAAAGGAAAGAAAACAGAGCCCTAGAAGGTAGGATTTCTAGCAGGTAAGAGACTGCAGAGAAGAAAATTTCTGAGACTGCTGTGTTTCCTCTGAGGAGAGTATCAGTAACCTACTGTAAGATCTTACTGTGTTTCCTTCTCCTTCATTCCTAGCTGACAAAAAGTTTTCCAGGAAGCCACCTCGATTTTCCTGTCTTCTGCCAGATCCACGGGAACTAATTGAAATTAAAAACAAAAAAAAGGTACATACATGCATGCATACATTGCCCTGTGTGTTTAGCCTCTGCCCACCCTTGTGTGGATGTCCTCTGTAGAACTTGTTTTAGTCCCAGACGGTGAGGATGGAGATTACTTTAGCAGCTCATTATACAGCTTCCAAAGCTAGTCTCTAGTTTTTTCCGGGATTGCAGCAACCTCTCCTGCTCTTTCCTTACACCCTGTCTGTGCTGTTGTTGGCCCTGAGCAAAGCTGCTCCAGCCAACAGCCAGATTCTCCTAGTGGTGGTGACAGAAGCTGTCATTTGAGTCAGCAAAAGTTATTGGTCATCTCTAGGTCTAGCATGGTGATTTGTAATAAGACGGAATTGATATGTATTCTGATGCTTTAGTAAAGTACAAATTATTTTTTTCTTCATTTGAAAAGATAGGAAAATTCTCATCATTTATTGTTCTGATTACCATTTTTTCCTTTGTCTTTTTTCCCTTCCCCAGCAGCAGCAGATATCATTTGTAAATATCTTCTTGATTAAGGGTTTGGTTTTTCCTAACTTGTAGTAAATCTTCCTCTTATTATCAGATAAATACATTTGATTGTGACTAGATGTACAGGGAGCGAGCAAGGAGATGCCTTACCCTTCAAACGCAGGGCCTTAGAATTAGAAGCAAGGCAGTCTGAAAAGGAAGGGGACTCTAAACTCAGCTATAATGTGGTGCTGGCTGTCCATAGATGCCAGAGATGGCTGTAGAACAGAAGACCTCACTAGCCTGCTTCCTCTCTGGCTCCCTGATCTCTCATTGGAGAAGGGAGGTTGCCCTGGTCCTCAGGAGCATCAGAAAGGAGTGGGAAGGAAGGAGCTCTTGACCTTCCAGTGAGGAGTGACTACAGGAAAAGCCAAGGCCAATACGACCCAGTCCCAGCTATGGAATCAACTAGAACCATGTCTGAGGGGCTTGGGGGAACAGTTGTAGATACACTAGAGTCTGGCCTACCTGTCTGACTCAAGGACACAGCAACTTCTCATGCCTAGCCTGTCTTCTAGCTGCTGATCACGGGGACAGAGCAGTTCAACCAAAAACCAAAGAAGGGGATCCAGTTTCTACAGGAAAAAGGCCTCCTTACCATCCCAATGGATAACACAGAGGTGGCCCAATGGCTCCGAGAGAACCCTCGGCTAGACAAGAAAATGATTGGAGAGTTTGTGAGTGACCGCAAAAACATTGACCTGTTGGAGAGTTTTGTGAGGTGAGGAAGAAATGAGCAGTGTGGGGACTGAGATATTGATCACTCGTGCCTGACTCTCTCAAAAAATAAAGAGATGGGGCTGGAAAGATGGCTCAGCAGTTAAGAGCACTGTCTGTTCTTCCAGAGCACCTGGGTTCAATTCCCAGCACCACATGGTGGCTCACAACCATCTATAATGAGATCAATGCCCTCTTCTGTACATTGTATACATAATAAATAAATAAATCTTAAAAAAAAATAAAGAGATATGAGGAAAGTACAGAGGAAAGGAGAAGGAAGAAGGGACATGGCATTCTTCTCTGCCAGTTCCTGCTGATGACCAGCTCACAGAAAACTCTTGCCTCTTCCTATTATGCATATCTGTTGAACCTGAAAGGGATGCAGGCTTTAGGAGCCCCTCCCCTGTGTTTCAATGGAAAGCACTGAAAAGTGGCCTAGAGCAGGAGTCTAAGAGTTAAGTGTTTAGAAAAGAATTTTGCTAACGTGGTAAGTGCTGAAGTTTGGGATTTTGTTAGGAATGACCAGGCTGCACCACTCTTCTGCCAGAGCTGCCAACCTCCTCTGTTCTAGTCGGAGAAGGGTAATGAAAACTAACAGCTGCTCCTGTGCAGCTTCCATGCTGCCAGCCTCTTTCTACTGTGTTTTCTTTCTCCATAGCACCTTCAGCTTTCAGGGTCTGCGACTTGATGAAGCTCTCCGACTCTACCTGGAAGCTTTCCGTTTGCCTGGGGAAGCACCAGTTATTCACAGATTGCTGGAAGCATTCACAGAGCACTGGAGGGTAAGTCTAGTGTCAGAAATTCAGTCAAAGATCCTGACCAGTTTGAGGGCTTCTTCATTCCCTTAGCAAAAACCTCAGCTATTGCCTCTTAAGAAGGTTGAGAGCCACAACAGTGGGCTTTCCATGGAGCAACTTTTGTTAAGGATTTGGCAAGAATTGGGCCAGTTTCTGGGTGATACTGTCATTTGTATATCATCACTGAGCAGTGGGGTGGGTAGTAGTGAGGATTTAATTGGTTACAAAGGACACTGACACAGATGGAGTCTTTGCTTTTTCAGAGCTGTAATGGCTCCCCGTTTGCCAATAGCGATGCCTGCTTTGCCCTGGCCTATGCTGTCATCATGCTTAACACTGACCAGCATAACCACAATGCTCGCAAACAGAATGTACCCATGACCCTGGAGGTAAGCTTGGACTCCAGCCAAGACAGAGAAGATCTAGTACAGCTTTAAAAGTAGCAAGAAAGATAAGAGAAGTTTCCAGTTTGTATGGGGGACAGAGTTCTGTCAAGGGACTCAGGGAGGGCTGGGACTCAGAAGAGGGATTGGGATAGAGAATGGGTTCTTTCACTTAATTGTTTCCAAAGTCCTATTTATCACAGACTTAAGGAGTCCTTGGGTGGTATACAGCATTGACACAAGGGAAAATGTACTGGCCTATCTTTAGGAGTTTCGAAAAAACCTAAAGGGTGTGAATGGAGGCAAGGACTTTGAGCAAGACATCCTGGAGGACATGTACCATGCCATCAAGTGAGTATATATGGAGAGTAGTGTAGCATCTCTGTGAAGGAGAAATGCATTGCTTCTTTTTTTTTTTTTAAAGTCACATCAGAATGTAGTACTTCACATGTCCTGGAATTAGCTTTGAGACTTAGCTGGGCAGCTTCTTCTGTGACAACTCATTTTTTGTTTAAAGACACCTGAACAATAATGAGACTCCAGGATTCCAAATTTAGGGTCCATACAAATTGGCGCTCTTATGTGTATGTGTATTTACAGACATGTTTGATACCAGGGATTGGACCCAAGGTCTTACATAGGCACTAAGAATGTGTTTCTTTGCAGAGCTATCTCTCCAGTTCAAATTATTCCTCTTAAGTGAGGTATCATGACCCTATTTCCTGAACCCAAACTACCTGGTTTTCCTGGAGAGTTCACAAAATACATTCTTTAATTTGTAGAGACATTAAGACCAGTACTAGAGGGTAAGGACTGAGTATTTTGAAACAGCCACATAGAACTCAAGACTGCCTCAAACTTGCTATGTAGCTGAGTCTTGCCTTTGAACCCCAGATCTTCCTGCCTCAACCTACCAAGTGCTACCATAAATCTATGGTTAGTTCCTTATAATAACTCAGAAAAGGTGGAAGCTTATGTTTCCCCCCACACACCAAAGGATGTGAGATCTGAAGGCTTAGAGATAAAACTATGAGATTATAAATGCATTCTCTCTCTCTCTCTCTCCCTCACCCCAGTGGTGGGGTGGAAACAGATCACTCAGCTGCAATTGTAATAACCTCATATCAATGGAAGATACTGTATAGGTGAAACCCCTTTCCTTAGTTTGGAAGCAGCATGTTCACAGGAATGCATCTAGTCCTCCTTTTCCCTTCTGACAGAAATGAGGAAATTGTGATGCCTGAGGAACAGACAGGCCTGGTTCGTGAGAACTATGTGTGGAATGTGCTGCTTCATCGAGGTGCTACCCCTGAGGGCATATTCCTTCGTGTACCTCCTGGCAGCTACGATCTTGACCTCTTCACTATGACCTGGGGCCCCACTATTGCTGCTCTCTCTTATGTCTTTGATAAAAGCCTTGAGGAGACCATCATCCAGAAAGCCATCTCAGGCTTCAGGTAGCCCAACTTTGGCTTTGGTCTTCATATCCTTCTATCTCACTAAGTTAACACAGGTTACCACCATGCCTTTTTGACTCCTGGTTTTACTTTCTCAGAATTGGATGTCTCCTGATTTTCTGGAGGGAGGCTGGTGCCTGGGAAATCTCAGTCTTAAACAGACTGGAGTTAGTGGGATTTTTTTCTGTAACTCAGTGGGAAAGAACCAATGGAAATCTGCTTAGGAATTTGAGAGGGTTGAGTGGCCTTCCAGTGACTGTTTCTGTCATGGGGATGACATTACAGGAAGTGTGCCATGATCTCCGCCCACTATGGCCTCAGCGATGTGTTTGACAATCTCATCATCTCTCTGTGCAAGTTCACAGCTCTCAGTAGTGAGGTGAGTTTAAGCAGGAACTGTGTGTGTTTAGAGTCCCAAAGGAGAGCAAGTCTCAGCTATGGAGGCTGCACCACCATATGTACCCTCCTGAACAAGCTTAGGCCATTTCTATCTTGTTAAGTTCTGGAATGAAAAGAGTGTCACCTCATGTAATGGGATCAGGGAGGAGATACTATGGGAAAAACCTTTATCAGGTTAATCTTTTCCACTAATAGGAGAGAGATTTGAAGCAGATCTATCAGAAAGACTCTCAGGGAACCATAGGGAGAGAGGCCTGAAAGAGCCTCCTCTCTAGACTCAAACTAAGCCTAAGCCTCTTTGCATCTGTCTTTTCAGTCTATTGAGAACCTGCCCAGTGTATTTGGAAGCAACCCTAAAGCCCACATTGCAGCCAAGACAGTATTCCATTTGGCCCATCGTCATGGTGACATCCTTCGGGAGGGCTGGAAGAATATTATGGAGGCTATGCTGCAGCTCTTCCGAGCCCAACTTTTACCCAAGGCTATGGTGGAGGTAATTTTTTAAAATTTATTGTATATGTCTTTTACGTCATATATCTTGATCCCATTCATTTCCCAGTCCTTTTGTATCTATCTGCCCTCTGCCTTCTGTACCCACCCACCAATAAAACAAAATTTAAAAGAAAAAGAGAAAAAAGATTTTAAAGAGAAAAAATGAAAGATTCTCATTATGGAAGCTGTAGTATAACACAGTGAGTCATATCATAAACCCCTTTGTCCATATATCTTTGTCATTGGTCTAGTTGAGGCCTCTGGTTTCAACTACACCATCAATGCTGGGCCATCACTGAGACTCTTCTTGGATGTCCTGTTATCGGCCTGTGTTACAGAGATCCTGCAGCTTAGGGTCCGTAGGTAGGGTTCCTTCATATGCTCCAGCAGATCATAGATCAAGTGGATATGGGGCGAGCCAGGTTATAACCCTGGGCCTGGACTGTTGTTGGTCCACCAGAAGAGAAATGGGGACAGCTCAATGGAGGTAATTTTTGATAGAATGTTCAGCATTAATAAGGCAAAGACCTAGCCTTCTATGCTATGTATGGAATAGCACTAGTCTTGATCCTCCCCAAAGTTCACTAGGAGTATCTCAAATGTAATACCACAGACCTTGGAGAAAAGCTGCAGAGGAAGACTGGTAGAAACCATTATCAGGAACCTCTTGAAGGGGACAGAGTAGTATAAGGACTGTCTACAGGAAGAAATCCAGAAAACTGCTTGAGCAAGAAAGCACAAGGAATGCAAATTATATACAGAAAGAAAAAAAAATTTAAGATAAGGTTTCACCAAGTTGACTAGGTTTGTCTTGAACTTACTATGTAGCTTCTGCCTCAGTCTCCTAATGCTGAAATTACAGTCATGTCCCATTATGCTCAGGTCATTTCTTTTCATTATTTTTTAAATTTATAGGCATTTTGCCTGAATATATGTATATGTACTACATGCATACCTAATGCCAGTGGTGCCCAGAGGAGAGCATCAGACTCCCTGAAACTGGAGTTATAGATTATAACCCACCATGTCAGTGCTAGGAACTGAACCCAGGTCCTCTGCAATAGCAATATGTGCTCTTAGCTTCTGAGCCATCTCTCCAGACTCTTAGAAATAAATTACTCCTGATCTATTTCCTAGGTAGAAGATTTTGTAGATCCCAATGGTAAGATCTCTCTACAACGGGAGGAGATGCCATCAAACCGGTAAGGGCAGCCTCACTGGCTGAGGGCCTTGGGAGGAGAGGTAGTCAGAATGTTGGAACTCACCAGAACATGCATTCTTTTCCTACAGAGGAGAGTCATCAGTACTTAGCTTTGTGAGCTGGCTGACACTGAGTGGTCCTGAGCAGTCTAGTGTACGGGGCCCATCTACAGAGAACCAGGAGGCCAAGAGAGTGGCCTTAGACTGTATTAAGGTAACTGCCTGTCTGTCTCTCATGAGAAATCCTAGTCTCCTTCCTTTTGGAAAGATATGACCCTGTGAACTGAAGAATATAACCATCTAAGGCTTGTAACAAGGATAGTCTGCTCCCTTTCCCTGACTTGGGGAAATTCTCTTTCCTGTAGCCTTTGTTATAAAGCCCCTCATTCTCATGCCCCCTCTAGCAATGTGACCCAGAAAAAATGATCACAGAAAGCAAGTTCCTTCAGCTGGAATCACTGCAGGAGCTCATGAAGGTACAGGATGATGAGGTCTGAGAGGCGGCGGGGTAGAGGGTGTGCTGCAGTTCCTTCCTGTTGGGACAGAGCCAGTGCTGACTTCTCTTTGCCTGCTTTTTCCCTCTAGGCTCTGGTCTCAGTGACACCAGATGAGGAGACATATGATGAAGAAGATGCTGCTTTCTGTCTGGAGATGCTGCTGAGGATCGTGTTGGAGAACAGGTAGCAGAGGACAGTGTTTAGACAGGCCACATACTGAGCTGGTGCTAAGCGTGTGCTTTACTGCTTAGGGCACAATACCAGTGAACTATGAAAGGCCTGGGAGACTCATTACCCAGTGGCCTGTTCAGTTGATACTATCCTTACCCTTTATGATTTTTAGGGACCGTGTGGGCTGTGTATGGCAGACTGTTCGAGATCATCTGTACCACCTGTGTGTTCAGGCCCAAGATTTCTGCTTCCTTGTGGAGCGAGCAGTGGTAGGGCTGCTGCGCTTAGCCATTCGGCTGCTCCGGAGAGAAGAGATCAGTGGCCAGGTAAGCAAGTGCTTGTAAGAGGGTAGGCAAGTATGCAAGACTGTGGATATGGTCTGCAGCAGAAAGTACAGTTATATCCTGTATCTTTAGCCCAGTGACTAACCTCACGGCTGCTATAATCTACCAGGTGACATTGAGGTTGACTGGAATGGTCTAAATATGAAGTTTGCTTTAGGGTTGGGCTGCTGCTGTTTTCTAGCAGAACCCTCATCTTGTATCTGTTTTCTTGTTCTGGAGTCAGGGGTGTTGAAGTTTAGAACCCTAAATATAAACAACTAGAAAGTGCATCTGGGTAAGATCTCATGGTTCAAGTGTAAAAAAAAAAAATAGTACTGAACAATAATTAGGTTCAACAGTCACAGATATATACACAAAAGTCATACTTCCACATGATCAAATGATCAAATGGAAGTTGAAAAAAAGAAATGTAATTTCAGGGCTAGAGAGATGGCTCAGCCATTAAGAGTACTTGCTGCTCTTGAAAAGGACATGGGTTCAGTTACCAACACCCACATGATGGCTCCAACCATCCATTCTCTTATTCCACAGGATCCAGTTCTGACCTCTGAAGGTTCCAGGCACACATATGATGCATATACATACATGTAGGCAAAACACATAGGAGGAAAATACAAGCAGACATGGTGATACATGCCTTTAATCCCAGGGGGTAGAGACAGCCACAGCCAAAACTCTGTAAATTTGAGGCCAGTTAGAGTCACATAGACCCTGTATTTGTTTTGTTTTGCTTTTTTTTAAAAAAAAAAAAAAAAACAATTCCGGGCTAGAGAGACGGCTCAGAGGTTAAGAGCACTGATGTTCTTCCAGAGGACCTGAGTTCAATTCCTAGCAACCACATGGTGGCTCACAACCATCTATAATGACAACTGGTACCCTCTTCTGTATACTGTATACATAATAAATAAATCTTTAAAAAAAAGCAATTCCAACCTGGCATGGTAGTGCATGCCTTTAATCCCCAGCACTTGGGAGGCAGAGGCAGACAGGCCAACATAGTGAGTCAGAGCTGTGTAGAGAGACTCCGCCTCAGATAGATAGATACAAACTGCTACAATTTCACACCAGGTAATCAGATGATCACTCACCTGTATAATAAATACCAATATCCAGGAGATAGAGCCAGGCAGATCACTAAGGGATCATGGCTAGCCTGGACTACATCATAAGTTTGAGAGTGGTACTGTTTCCAAAAAAAAAAAAAAAAAAAAATCAGGGCTTTAGCAGCACAGGGTTTTGGTTGGTTGGTTAGTTTACAGGATCAAGATGGTATCTCATTATCTAGCTCTGACTGTCTTGAAACTTACTATGTAGACCAAGCTAGCCTCAAACTTAAACTCACAGAAATCATGGCAGGACAGGATTTTAGTCTTTGAACTTGGGAGGTGGAGATGTAAGTTAATTAGGAGTTCAAGGCCATCCTCAACTTCATAGTCAACTCAAGGACCTTTTCTCTAAAGAACAAACATAAAAGCAATACCACTTACAAGCACTCCAATAAAGTGAATTCTTAGACACCTTAAAAACTAGAAAATGCAGCTGGCCATGATGGCAAGTGTCTTTAACCCTAGCACTCAGGAAGCAGAGGTAGACAGATCTCTGTAAATTCAAGGCCAGCATGTCTACATAACATAGCAAATTTCAAGCCAACTAGGGTTACATAGTGAGACCCTCTCTTTAAAAAAAATAAATAAGGAAAATGTTAATCAGAGACCCCTGAATACATCAGGAGGGCCATGCCATGGGTTAGAAGACTCAATACAATTTAGATATCAGCTCTTCCCTCAACCAGTATATACATATGGAATGCAGCTTTCTTTCTTGCTTTTTGTTGTTGTTTTTGTTTTTGGGGGGATAGGGTTTTTTCTGTAGTCCAGGCTGGCCTCAAACTCACAGAGATCTACCTGCCTCTGTCTCCTGAGTGCTGGGATTAAAGGCATGTGCACCACCACCTGCTGATGCAGCTTTCTGAAATATCCCAGCAAAGATTTTTGTGGACCTAGAGAAACTTATTCTAAAATTTAGAATGGAAATCACAGGTCCCACAATAACCAAACATTTTGACAAAGAATGAAATGAGGGGAGTATTTACCTAGTAATATTCTACCTAGTTTGTTGTTGTTGTGCTAATATTTTTAATTTATTTGCATTGATGAGTAAATAAGTGTGTGCAGATGTGTGTGTCACAGGTGTACATGTGGAAGGCAGAAAACAACTTGCATTCCTGGGATATAACTCAGGTTATCAGGTTTGGCATGACAGCAAGTGTCTTTACCCACTGAGCCATCTCATCAGCCTGGGCTTTGTTGTTGGTTAGGTTGGAGGTTCCTTTTGATACAGTCTCACTGCATAGCCCTGGTTGGTTATTTGGACTCAGGGTCTCATGTGTATCTCAGATGGCCTTACAGTCTTCTTGCCTCTGCCTCCCTACAGTAGGATTACAGTTGTGCTCCATAGACTGCCACTCTAGCCAATATTAGACTTCATTGCTTCTGTGTATAATCCTAAATTCTTCTTTTGCCTCAAGTATTTATGCTGCAGCTGCAAAGTGGAGCAGTTGAAGGTACAGAAAGATAAATAAACCCTTCCTGCCTTCGTTCCTGTACAGGCATCTGAAGTGACAAAGAGCCTTAAAGTAACAGGGAGCAAAGAAAACCTACAGAATATGGGGTGCCTGCCCCCATCAAGCACTGCTACTATTTGTTGTAATTCATGTTTCCGAAAACTAGGTCTGTAAGGGCATAGCAGAATGAACTGATTAAGGATTTAGTTAGTTAGTTTTTAGTTTTTAATTTTTCTGAAATAGGGTCTCACTGTATAGCCTGGCTGGCCTAGAACTCACTAAATAGACCAGGCTACCCTCAAACTTATAGTGATTTGCCTATCTCTGACTCTTGAGTACTGGCTTAAAGGTGTGTGCCACCACCCACTGCGCCCAGCCCAACAGGTTGTTTTTTTTTTTTATTTGATATTAAAGGCATAGTCCATAGAGGAAGGGTTGATAAGTTAGACTTTACTGATGCTCAAAACTTTCAGTCTATGAAAATGTGGTTGAAAAAAAATGAAAAGTTATAAAGCAATAGAAAATCTTTACAAGTCATATACTTGAGAAAAGTCTAGTATCCAAATGCAAACATGGGGAAAAAGATATTTCACAGGTGATATACAAACAGCCAATAAGCCCATGAAATAGCATTTGTCATTAGGAAAATGTAAAAATAATACACATCACTATGTACTTACTAGAATAGCTAAAATTAAAAGTGATAATACCAAATGCTGGCAAGAATACAGAGAGACTATATTATTCATACATTTCTTGTGGAAATAAAAAATAATGTAGCTACTCTACTGGCAGTTTATTATAAAACTGAATATTCATTTACCATACATCCCAGAAAATACATTTTTGGACATTATCCCAGAAAAAAATAAAGGCTTATTTTAACTTTAAAATATGTATGTAAATGTTCATTGAAGCTGTATTTGTCAAAGCCAAAAGCTGGAGTCAACCTGATGACTTGCAGTAAGAAAATAAGCTATGGTACAAACATACCATGAAATGTTATCCTTCAACTCAGCACAACAGATCTAATGTGTAAAGATGCGGGTATATTGGGGAGACCAGGACAATCCATAACTCCATCTTGTTAACACTTGGAATTCACAGAATTTTAGAAGTTGTGGATAGATTGCCAAGGGTTAGGACTGGGACAAGAGAAAAGAATTGGAAAGTGGCTGTCAAGCAGCGTGGCTACCACAGTGTAGGAGCTTATGGGTAGACAACCCTCACAGGTGACAGAATTGTGTAGAACTCAGTACACACATAGTACACATATGAACTATGTAACTATTTATCAAGTAAAATTAGGGAAAACCTGTGGAAACAAGTAGATTATTTTTAATTCTGTCCTTGTTGCCAAGGGCAACAACTTCTCTATCATATTGCTTTTGGAACAGACTGGACACATATGTAAGGACATAAAGAATATAAGGAATATAAAAATACCAATATAAAAAATGAAGCATGGCCAAGTATATAGTTTAACTGTAAGTGCTTGCCTAATGCATGGAAGGCCT
This sequence comes from Sigmodon hispidus, assembly GCA_004025045.1. Classification (NCBI taxonomy): domain Eukaryota; kingdom Metazoa; phylum Chordata; class Mammalia; order Rodentia; family Cricetidae; genus Sigmodon; species Sigmodon hispidus. The sequence goes on along the minus strand of PVIH01012980.1, from coordinate 13,450 downwards.
GGGTTCTATTCCCAGTACTCCAAAAGAAAAGAAGTCAAGACGAGATCACCAACAGTTGAGTCAAGCCAGACTCTCCTCACTGTCCTAAATGACTAATGGGAATGATTAGTCTGGGCACAGTATCTATGTCACCGACTTCCTACTCCTCATCCCACCTCAGGTCCTGCTCTCCTTGCGCATCCTCTTACTGATGAAGCCCAGTGTGCTGTCCAGAGTCAGCCACCAGGTTGCATACGGGCTCCATGAACTCCTCAAGACCAATGCGGCCAACATCCACTCGGGCGATGACTGGGCCACCCTCTTCACATTGCTGGAGTGCATTGGCTCAGGCGTGAAGCCTCCAGATGCTCTACAGGCCACAGCCAGGGCTGATGCTCCTGATGCTGGTATGCCCTTTCCCAGGAAAGATGCTCACTGGCAAATAAGCAGTTAGGACCCAGGAATGGCTGTGGGAAAACAAAACACAGGTTATTACATACAGCAGATTAAACACACCTAGTTGCTACCGTCTGCTTCCAGATCTTCCTGTGCATATTGGCTACCTATAGGCTAGATAGCATGAAGGCAAGTAGACAGTGCAGAAGGCTGTCAAGCCACGTTCCTACTGTCCTGAAGACCATTTTACAGCAACCTATGTCCTTTGTCACCACCTTTCTTTCTAGTGGTTGCTATCAGAAGCCCAAATTAGCTTGCTGCCCTATTTTGTCCAGGCCTCCGCACCTTTCTTCAAGATCTGTTATCCTGTTCTATGTCCCATCTCTGTTCTTACTCTGCCTTTTCCTTGCTTGGCCTAGGAGCGCAGTCAGACAGTGAGCTCCCATCCTACCACCAAAATGATGTCAGTCTCGATCGAGGGTACACTTCTGACTCTGAAGTCTACACTGACCATGGCAGGCCTGGCAAGATACACCGATCAGCCACAGATGCTGACATGGTCAACAGTGGTTGGTTAGTGGTGAGTCTACAACCATCCTAAGCCTGTAAGAAAGATTCAGGGTTCTCAGAGAAACATCTGAGGCCCCTTAGAACAGGGGCCCCAGCTTGTATCATATATATTTTACAGGTGGGAAAGGATGACATTGATAACTCCAAATCAGGAGTGGGGTTAAGCAGGCCAGGCCCTTCACCCCTCGTTAATCAATATAGCCTCACAGTGGGCCTGGACCTGGGACCACATGACACTAAGTCCCTGCTCAAATGTGTGGAATCACTGTCCTTCATTGTTCGTGATGCTGCTCATATCACCCCTGACAACTTTGAACTCTGTGTCAAGACACTGCGCATCTTTGTAGAGGCCAGTCTGAATGGTGGTAAGTCATCTAGTAAAGGGACAGTTGAGGAGTGGGTCAGGTGGGGAGGGGAGGAAGGCAGGGCGTCTTTGCCCTGAGGCGTTGGGAATGTGACATAAGTCCCACTCTGCTCAGGGTGCAAGTCCCAGGATAAACGTGGCAAGAGTCACAAATACGACAGCAAAGGGAATCGCTTCAAGAAAAAACCCAAAGAGGGTTCAATGCTCCGGCGGCCCCGAATTTCCAACCAGCATGCCACTCGGGGTGGACACAGTGATGAGGAAGAGGATGAAGGCGTGCCTGCCAGCTACCATACTGTGTCTTTACAGGTCAGTCAGGACGTAAGTATGGAACCCTTTACTTCTTCTGCACCTGAGACTCAGGACGTGGGTGGGACCAGGGAAAGTCAGACCTCAAGAAATATCCACTGTGTACTGCCCATCCCTCAAACACCATCCCCAGTGGTCCCCTTTATCCAAACCACCTGGAAGTCTTTGCTTATAGTGCATTTATTCATTAGGAGATCTGGAGACGAGGTCTCACTGTGGAGTCACCTGGAACTCCCTATGTAGACCAGGCTGACCTCAAATTCACAGGAATCTACTTGCCTCTGCTTCCTGTGTACTGGAATCAGAGACGTGTATTATCACACCTGGCACTAAATTAAATTCATATTTTGGGGGCTGGGGATATATCTCAGTGGTAGAGTTCTTGCTTAGCATGTGCAAGACTCTTAGTTAAATTTACATATTTAACAACTTCACTTATTTACATAATATATGCACATGATACAAGGTTTAGAAGATAAAAAAAGACTGATAAGATTTAGCTTCCATTTATTCCTATATCCAGCCAGAGTTCCCTTTACTAGAGGCAGCTACATCGCTAGCATTTTATCTGTCTGTCCTTCTGTAGTCACTGTCTGTTTGGGCTGCCTGTCTCTGACTAGATAAATAGAGAAACAATTGCCTTCAGAATAGCCTTAGAAGAGTTCTGAAAAGCCAGGCACAGTGGCACACGCCTTTAATCCCAACACTCAGGAGGCAGAGGCATGCAAATCTCTATGAGTTTGAGGCTAGTCTGGTCTATAAAGGGATTTCCAGGACATCCAGGGCTACGCAGAGAAACTCTGTCTTGAAAAAGAATGAGAGACAGAGAGAGACAGAGAGAGAGAGAGAGAGGATGGTAAAAGGGGCAGAAGAGAGAGCTCATCAGTAAAGAGTGCTCACTAGTCTTTCAGAGCACAGACAACCCAGCTTCAATTCCTAGTACCCATCTCAGGTGCCTGAACTGCTTGTAACTCCAGTTCCAGGGAATCTAACACTCACTGGCCTCTGCAGACATCTGTGCACACACTGAAGTCACATGGACCCCAATTCAGTTCCTAGCACTCACATGGCACCTCACAACATCTGTAACTCTAGGTTCAGGGGACTCTGATGCTTCTTCTGGCCTCTGTAGGCCTTCTATATACGTGGTGCACAGACATACTACAAGCAAAAATACCCAAACAATATAAAATAAAAATAATTAAATCTTTAAAAAAAAAAAAAAAAAAGAACAAATACATTCTGGAGGCAGAATCAGGCAGGTCTCTAAGTTCAGGGCCAACCTGTTCTGCAGAGCCCCAGGATACCACAGAGAAACCTGAGGGAGAGGGGATTTAATTTTTAAAAAAAGAAAACTGATGAAAAAAATGTGTTAAATCTGGCCAGACACGGTTGACCATGGAAGCCTTTGAGTGTGCGGTTTGCTTTGTTTTAAGTTTACCATTGTATGTGGGCATGTGCAGCATGGCTGCAGAGTAAGGTCAGGAGACTGCTTGGTGAGCTGGCTCTCTTCTGCCTAGCCTGGGTTCCCGGGCTCCACTCTGGTGACTAGCACTCTTACGTGCTGAGCCCTCTCACTAGCCCCACGTTCGTTCGCTCTGTTTTTAAGATGAGATTAGCAAGGGCAGTTGACAGGACTCAGGAGTACGTGCTGCCAAGGTTGGCCTGATCAACCCCAGAACCCACGTGACGAGAGGGGGGAACAGACTCCTCCTACAGATTGTTGTCCTCCACATCCATGTTGTGGCTCACACACTCAAAATCAAGATAAGTCTTCCTATTACAGTGTGATTAGTAAAATAACTCTATCAGCAACTGTGAAATAGGATTGGAAATGTCTTTCTTGAAGCCAGAGAGATGGCTCATCAATTAAGAGGATCTGGGTTTGGTTCCTCCCCCCGACATGGCAGCTCACAGCAATCTATACCTCCAGTCCAGGGATCTAAGGCCTTCTCTCCATGGGCACAGCATGCACAAACAAAACATGTGTGCAGGCAAAATACTCATAAAAATAAATACATTTTTAAAATTAAAAAAATAGAAAGTGCCGTTCTCACTGTAATGTCATTTATTAGACATGATGAGTGACTCTTGACCTCCTTACTGTGAGAAGCATGGCCAGGACCACAGAAGTGAGCTCAAGCTGAAGCAAAAGAAGTTGTGAGAGGTGTGGAGTATGGCAGAGTATAGCAGAGTTTCTGGCCTGGCCTAGCCCAAGGGTCAGACCAGCAGTCCCAGAGAATCACACAAAGGCTTATATTACCTTCATACTGTTTGGCCTATGGCTCAGGCTTATTACTTGCTACTCTTAAACTCACCCATAATTAGCCAAGTGTCTTAGTACCTTTCTCAGAGCAGCATTTTCATCTTTTTTCCTCTGTGTCTTCCTGGCATCTCTGCTCTGCTCTTTCTCTTCCCAGAGTTTTCTTAGTCTGGTATCCTCGCCTATACTTCATGTCTGCCTTTGGCCAATCAGCATTTTATTAAACCAGTAGGAGAGACAAATACTTACAGTGTGCAAGAGCATAATCCCACCACAGCATAGCTTGTGCTGAGGGTTCCTTGAAGACTCAGACAGGGATAGCTGAGGGGGGAAGGAAAGGACCCAACAGAACAACCCTACTAACATCCTACACTCTTTCGCACCCCAGTTGCTAGACCTGATGCACACCCTGCACACTCGGGCAGCCTCCATCTACAGCTCATGGGCAGAGGAGCAACGCCACCTGGAGTCAGGTGGCCGCAAGATTGAAGCTGATTCACGCACCCTCTGGGCCCACTGCTGGTGCCCTTTATTACAAGGTAAACCTTTGGAGGGATGCAGGGGCGGACAGGTGACATTGAAGCTTGTGGAGCACCAGACCAAAGCCTGGGAGATCCTGAGACCCTGCTCTCACTCTCAGGTATTGCCTGCCTGTGCTGTGATGCCCGGCGCCAGGTGCGGATGCAGGCCCTGACCTATCTGCAGCGAGCACTTCTGGTACATGACCTACAAAAGCTAGATGCCCTGGAATGGGAATCTTGCTTTAACAAGGTAGGACTTCTTACTGGTTTTAAGAGAAAGTTCAAGTCATAAGGCAGAAAGAGTTAGGCAACCTAAAGAGCTTCTGCCATCCACCTGCATCAGATCTTCTCTGCTGTTCTGTGCCCATCTGCCCAGACCCAGCTTCTCTGGGGCAAGGTTGTCCAACTGATTGAGCTAAGGTAACAGTGGATGTTTACCGACAGGTGCTGTTTCCTCTACTGACCAAGCTGTTAGAAAATATCAGCCCTGCAGATGTGGGTGGGATGGAAGAGACCCGGATGAGGGCTTCCACACTGCTCTCAAAGGTACTGCTCACCGCTGCATCCATCTACTCTCCATCCCTGCCTTTTCCCACAGAGAAGCCAAGTCTTCCCATAGGGCCCAAAGATGACATTTAGTGCTCAGAACCCCAGCTATTGAGGCTGCCCAGGGACTTGGGGGTCTGGATTTCAGAGGAACCTCTGATTGAACACTTGCAAGTTGGGGCCAGCTTCCCTTGGCTTTAGGAAGGGCCACAGAAGGCTGCCCTGCTACCCTTGGCTAATAAAAGGGGCCGGCTGGTGGGCTCCAGGTCTTCCTGCAGCACCTGTCACCACTGCTGTCGCTGTCCACCTTTGCTGCCCTGTGGCTCACCATCCTGGACTTCATGGACAAGTATATGCATGCAGGTTCCAGTGATTTGCTGGTATGTTCTGCCTTGACCCAATTCCCATCGACCACTTCCTTTTCCACATGCTAAGATTTGCTGTTTGCTCTTCATGGCTGCCTCTAACTTACTCTCCTATTCCATGCTGCTGCCTGTAGTCAGAAGCAATCCCTGAGTCTCTGAAGAATATGCTCCTGGTAATGGACACGGCAGAGATCTTCCACAGTACTGATTCAAGAGGAGGCAGTCCCTCTGCCCTCTGGGAGATTACCTGGGAGCGAATTGATTGCTTTTTGCCACACTTACGTGATGAACTCTTCAAGCAGACTGTCATCCAGGGTAGGGGTCTCGTCTCATCTCACAAGGAACCCTCAAAGCTGAATGGACAGACTAATGGCTTCCCACCAGTCATGGTGGTACATGCCTATAGTCCTCAGTACTTAGGAGCTGAAGGCAGGAGAATGGAGTTACACCATCTTTGGGTGCATGTGAAGCTAGCTTTAGCTACCTGAGACTCTGTCCTGAGGTGGGGGGGGTTGGTCGGTACAGGGAACTGGTAGGTAGCCAGGATCCTGTAGGAAAGAAAGTACTGAGAGTTGCCATCTGAATTCTCTTCCAGACCCCGTGCCCACGGAACCTCACAGCCAAAAACCTCTGGCCTCCACCCACCTGACTCCTGCTGCTGGTGACCCCAGGACACCTTCCCCAGAGATACCCTCAGAAGTGGGGGTCTGTGGTGAGTTCCTCAGCGACATCAGTTGGAGAGAGCCTAGGAAGAGGCCCATTGCACTGGGGGCAGGGAGACTGGGAAGAAGGCAGGGTGAGAATGTTTGCCTGCTGGCCCCATGGGAAGCAGCAGGAGCAGGTACACTGTGACGAGGTTTCCAGGCTGGGAGGGGAAGGCTGCGTCAATATACAAAGGCCTGACCTGATGGAGGCCTACAGTGAAGGAGGTAAAAGGTAGAGACAGAGTAACTGCTGCTGGAAATGAGTTGGGTTTTGGTTTGCTTTTTAATATTGGCAGATGAATGTATTTTGTTAGACCTTATAGCTTTTAGGAACCAATTCTATAAATAGTTTGTATTTAGAAGCAAAATTGAAACTCAAGTGTTTTAATTAATTTTTTTACATATGATTTTTAAGAGGATGTTTCCAACCAGGTCACCTGAGAGGCCGGGAGGGCGGAGGTCTGGGAAACCCACTAGGCAGCAAGTCTGACTGCTACTGCCTTTGCTCCCGCAGACTCAGAGAAGCCTGAGGGTGCCCGAGCCAGCAGCAGCAGCTCCCCGGGGTCACCGGTGGCCTCCAGCCCTAGCAGGCTGAGTCCTTCCCCAGAGGGGCCCCCCCCACTGACCCAGCCCCCACTGATCCTGCAGCCCCTGACTTCCCCACTGCAGGTGGGCGTGCCGCCCATGACTCTGCCCATCATCCTCAACCCTGCGCTCATCGAGGCCACCTCTCCAGTGCCTCTCTTGGCCACACCCCGTCCTGCAGACCCTATACCCACCTCTGAAGTCAACTAAGGCAGGTCCCTCGGAGATCAGGACCATTACTTCCCATCAGGCGGCGCTCCAAGCGCTGCTTCCAGTTTCAAGGGCCTCAGAATCTTCAGGCCCAAAGCAAGCTGCTGTTGCTACTACCTGATGGGGAAACGAGCGCTCTGATAGTCAGGTCAGTCTCTGCTGGGATCCACTTCAGGCTTCGAGACTCTTCTTCTCTGTCCATTCCGGAGCCTCCAAGCCGAGAGTGGACACAGCAGAACCTGTAGCCTCTGCCTTCAGCCTGGCAGCCCGGGGAGGCATGGAGAAAACCCTGCTGTGCCAGCTCTGCAGTGCCTGCCGTGTGCCCCCTGCCAGGTTTGGCACTAAGAACCAAGCCCAACCACTCTGCACTTTGTCCTCTCTCCATCCGGCCCCATTAGCCCTGCACCACCTCCTCCAGTTCTTCTTCTTCCATTAAATAGTTGGTCAGTTTGGAGCTGCTTGGCACCATGGAGGGTGGACGGGTAGGACTTGATGGAGGATCTGCCCATAGGAGCATGTACATATGGAAAATAACACCAATGGACTTTTTATGATGTAATAAATGTCTTAGTACCGGCGCACTTCCTGTTCCTCTGGTTTTCTTTTGCGTTTGTGTCATGACACTGTGTTACTGGACATCTGTCCAAGGCTTGCTTGGACCTTGAATAAACAGATACAGTGAAGCTGAGCTCCCCACCATGAGGCCTGATCTACCTGACCCCCCAGCCAGAGTCTCCCCATTCCCCGCTGCCGGGAAGGAGCTGTGTCAAGGTCTTAGGCAGTTTCACAACTGCTCAGGAGAGAAGCTTAAGAAAACCTGCCAGGACTCAGAGCAGAGACTCAGAGCAGGAGGCTGCCCAGAAGTCTTTCAGATAAGCCAGCCTCCTGACCTGAAAGTACAAGGAGCCTGTGAGGCTGGACAGCTGGAGGCCATCTTGCCCACAGTTGCTATCATGTGTTTCTGGGCTCAGGCTACCATTAACTCTAAACTGCAGTGTGTAGTATTCGCTGCCACACAGCCTCCATCTATCTACCTCAGCCACTGAGGTGTGACTGAAGGACCTTTCCCCTTGACCTTTGCCTCATGGTAAGGGAGGCGGCAGGACTGCATGGGGCTGGCGCCTGGGGCTGGCGGCATGGCTCAGAGGCCGAGCTTAGCTGCCTGGATTCCGTCTCCAGCTCTGCAAAGCCACACAGTGCTGTGTCTGACTTTCCAGAGACGGGTGTGGGGCCTGTGAGACCAGCTGTCTAGACAGCTTTTCAGTACCTAGGCTTCCCTTTGCTTGGCACTTGCATTTTGCCAGAAGTTGGGGCCTCTATAAATACCTTACTCAGGTATAGGAAGGAGCACATGAGAAATGAAAATCACCTGATATGAGAAAATATTCATAAAACATTAACTAGTTTCTCTTCTTTCCTTCTCAACTAAATACAAGCCAGGCCTAGTTTCCACACCAATCGTCATCCTTGCCCACCTCTAACCAGTGGGTTATGCAGAAAAGCCGGAGTCTACAGCCAGCTGCACACCAGGGCCCTTTCCTCAGCTCCCTCTTCCTCTCGTCTGGGCCCCATGAACTCTGCCCTGAAAGCGTCTTACATTTCCCTGTGGAGGGTGGAGGTGTCTGCAAGCTCAGATGGACAGTATTCAGGCAGTCAGGAGCCACAGTGGGCCTAGGCGGCCGCTCCAGCCCTGCTTCAAGGAAAGGCTTCGCGGCGAAGTTGCTACAGTCGTGCTAAGGTTTCCAGAGTGTAACAACTCCGCCGCTGGGGAGGCTTCTTCAGCTTTGCTTCGCTAGCTGCTCCCCCTTCAGGGCGTGTAACAGCTTGGCCCTTCCCTCAGCTGTTTTCTGCCCAGGCTCAGTTGCTGCTGCTACAGCAAAGAAGGTTGTCCGTTCAAACCTCATTCAAGACATTAATTGGGAGGGAAGGGTGCTGGAGAGGGTGGCTGCCTCTGCCCAGGGAGAGAGGGGGCAGCAGGCTCAGACCTCACATGGGACTTTTGGGGCCGGAGCTTCCTAGGGAGGAGACTTCCAGGGTGGGGATTGGTCAGATTTTTTAATCCCTAATTCGGTTTTGGTTTCAGGATCAAAATGTTTCTTTCACTGGCTCTTTTAGGCTGTGGGGCTCTAATTTCAGGGCCAGGGCACATTTTCTTCACTGGCTCTGATTCTAGGGCCAAAGTGTGTTTCTTCGGTGCTGGTTTCAGAGTCAGGGCACATTTCTTTTTGGTTCGGGGTTCAGGGATAAAATATTTTTCACTGACTCGGGTCTTAGATCCAGGGTGGGTTTCTTTCACTGGCTCTGGTTTTCGGGCTAGGGTGGGTTTCTTTGGCTGGACACTTTTTCCTACAGAGGGGAAAAAACACCTAGGATCATCTGCTGTGTTTCCCTAGATCAAATACAGAAACATCTATTCACTGACAGACCAAAGAAATTATTCCACCCAAGTCTAGCCTGAGAAACAAATGAGTTTGTTGGGGTGACTCACAGGAGCACAGGTGTGTGCGGGGGACACGACACCAACCTGTTCCCAAATCACAACACGGAGACTTACTATTAGTTATGAATGATGGCCTTATCTTAGGCTCATTTCTTGCTAACTCTTATAACTTAATTTAACCTGTTTTTCTTCTTTTATGTTGTGTCTTGGATCTTTTTTTTTATTCTATATGTCCTACTCCATATCTGGCTGGCTGGCAGCTCCCTGGCTGGCTAGCCCTGGGCGTCTCCTTGTCTTCCTGTCCCCTCTCTTCTCTTTGAGCCTAAAATCTTCTGCCTACTTATTCTCTCGGCCGGCCAGACAGCCCTGCTTATCCCTCTATACACTCGCTATTGCTTGTTCAACTTTTTATCAGACCAATCAGGTGCCCTAGGCAGGCAAGGTAAGACAAATGCAACACATCTTTACAGAGTTAAAGTAATATTCCATGACACTCGGGCACCTGTATCATCCGAGAAGTCCACCCCAGCTTGGTGCTGATTCATGAACACTTCATCACTGGGGTCACAAACCCAGGCAACCTTCTACCCCTTTTGTAGACTATGAACACCAGGGACAGAATTGTGCACAGACAGATGGGAAGTGGTAGCTGGACCCTCACCCGAGGTTCTCTATCCACCCCTCCCCTTCTGTGAAGGATGCTTGTTGGTTTTCTGCATGTGATTAAAGGGTCTCAACACTGGGTACCACACTAGAGTTTATTAACAGGGAAGCAGGGACGCGGGAGAAGCAGAAGAGAAAGAGTTTTTTTTTTTTATACATATTTTTTATTAAAAACAAGAAAAAATTAAAGTAGTATTACACACACTTTTTCCCAGGACTGACTCTTATCAAAGAGAAGAAAACATATAATGGGAACTAATTAATATTATTTCAAAGCATTTTTCTTTACACATAAACACAAGCACATAAGAGCAAATACAAAATGGAAATGTGTGTGTTAAGTCTGCAGCTATGCAGAAGCAGTCTGGAGTAATTTCTATTTGCCGCCCCAGCTTATATTCAAATGGCTTGGTTAACGGAGAGATAGGCCTCTGTTTCTTGCAGCTCTTGGGACTGAACACAGGGCCTCACACATGCTACGAAAGAACTCTGAGTCATGTCCTCAGCCCAGAAAAAGGACCCTTCAGTATTTTTAATGACGTGAAATGTGTGTCGCAGGTCACATGTGCTCTGGAAAAAGTCACCAAATGCAGTGCTCCCCTCAGGTGACACCCTGGTACTTCAAAATCAGTGCCTCAGATGTCAAATCCAGTACTCAACCCCAGAGACATTGTCTCTCTTCTTGGGTTTTTTCTGTTCTTTATTCATGACAGGCAGAATCCTAAGAAGCCCTCTGACTTGAGAAATCGAGACAGCACTCAAATTGTTAAATTGTGTGGCAAAAAACAAAGGGTTTTGCACACCTGGAGTCCCAAGAGTTATTTTGTGTGAGCACTTTCTTTAAGAGTGTTTGCATAGCCACACCCAGGGGCGTGGCAGCAGCTCTACTCCTTCCCAGGTGAAAACCAGCACTTGTGATTTCCTGCTGCCCTGTGGGAGGTCTGCAAAGCCTGGGAGTCTGCGAGGATGACTGGGAATGCTTACAATGCTTACCATGCTTACAGGCCTGGTCTCCTGAGTGTTCCTTATCAAGCTACTCTGACTCCAAGATAGCATTGGTTATCTTCAGTTTGGGGGAGGGACAGAGTAAGGAAAGGCCATCCTACAAAGAAATGGAAAGGACAAATGGATGTCTCTCAGTCTCACCAAGTAGAAAAGATGCTGGAGGAGAAGCAAAAGAACACCACTTATGGGGGATGGAGAGAGACCGGAGTCTGGGTCCAGGCACCTACGTTGAGTGGCTTGTACCTTGCTTATAGCTCCAGCTCCAGAGGATCTGACACCCTCTTCGAGTCTTTGCATTCACTTGCACATACCTGTAGGGCGCGGTTTGCCTTTGCACAACTTGCCGGAACATTCTATTGCCACTTATGCTAATTAGGCATCAAGTAGTGACCTATCCGATGCGATCCCCGAATATGCTAATGAGCCATTATTTTGGACCAATCACCAGCTATATGCTAATGGGTATTACTTTGAACCAATCACCAGCTATATGCTAATGAGGCATTATGTTGGGCACCAATCACGTGCCCCAGCTTCCCTATATAAGCAGGCTACATCTCAGGCTCGGGGTCTTCTTTTCACCATTCTCAACTGAGCTGTACTCCAATAAAGTGTGATCCGAGAAGAATCGTGCGTGTGGTGACTCGTCATTCTGCAGGCCAGAAGCAGCTCACCGCAAGTGGTGCCCGAAAACCAGGAACCTTCGTGCCTTTGCAGAGAAGACCGATTCAGAACTCGATACACGGAGTGGACCATCGGTGAGTAGTCCGTCCAGATATGTGCATCCTCCTGGGAGGTCTAGAGCCTGAGATCTTCGCTGCAGTTTTTTTTATCGTATCTGTCCTGATTTTTCTTGTCTGCGTGTGGCTGTGGTGCCATCAACCAGGCAAGGAGTGCCGTCCCTGGCCGTGCAATAAATCAGACATATGTCCGTAAGTCGCTCGTAGATCAGAGCGCAGGATGGGGAACAAATTGTCTGTCGACTCTACGACCGAGTTCCACGAACCTATTCAGGCTATATTGAGTAGCCGAGGGCTAAAGCTTTCCCACAGAGCCATAAATCGGTTGCTAGAAAATATCGAAAGCAGTGCTCCGTGGTTTGGGGTGTCAGGCAGTTTGACTATTTCATCATGGGAAAAACTTGGCAGGGATTTAGAGAAACATAACACCGAGGGAACACTTTCCCGAGGCACTCTTCCGCTATGGCGTATGATTTATTATTGCCTAAAGGATGGGAAATATGAGGACATTATTCAGCAAGGACGTAAGGCTCTCAGTATATGCCAGGATAGTGCCTCTGAAAATGGAGGTGCAGGGACTACAAAGGATAGGCCTAAGAAAAAGAATAAAGAAAAAAAAATTCAGCACCGGTGCCAGGACTGTACCCAGTCCTAGATGAATTTAAAGGTTTATATATATATCTCAAGATGAGTTAGAACCTGAGGAGGAGGAAGATCTAGAGGAGGCGGCTGTAGCCGTTGAGCGAGAGCGTTATGATCCTCCGCCGCTCAGCCGAACACCGCCTTTCAATCCCGCAAAGGCTAGAGCTACTGCTCCCCTTCCTTTAGGGAACAAGTTGGGATGTACATTCATCCCCCAGGAAGTGTGGTCTAGGGTAACCACAGCCTTCCCAGTGTTTGAGGATTCAGCCACATGTGGTGGATATTATGAAGTAATTGACCATAAGATTATTAAAGATCTTGCAGAGGCAGCAAAAAGAGACGGTGTGGCTGCCAACTATACCATCATGTTGCTGCAGTGCCTTACGCGCAATGCTTTAACACCCACTGATTGGCAAGACATTGCCAGAGCCTGCTTAACTATGGGGCAATATTTAGACTGGAAGTCAATTGTGACTGATCTGGCACAAAGTCAGGCCAGGGAGAACGCTACCAATGGGCAGCCAGCATGGAATGTAGATATGCTGTTAGGGCAAGGACAATGGATAAATAATCAGATAGCATATCCTGTAGAAGTTTATACTCAAATAAACACCATCAATATTAGGGCTTGGTGAGCCCTTCCCAATAAAGGGGAGGTCACAGGGAACCTAACCAAAATAATACAGGGTAGCACAGAACCATTTTCTGACTTTGTAGCACGAATGATGGATGGAGCGAGATGAATTTTTGGTGATGTAGAAACCACACTGCCGCTAGTAAAGCAATTAGTTTATGAGCAGTGTACAAAAGAGTGCCGTAGGGCTATCACCCCTCACAAAGGAAAGGATCTAGAATATTGGTTGAAAACATGCCAAGAAATTGGAGGACCTTTGTCAAATGCAGGACTCGCCGCTGCTGTGATGGCTGCTTCTCGAAGTAATAAAGGTTCTAACAGCAGTGGGGTATGTTTTCGGTGCGGCAAGCCTGGGCATATTAAAAGACAGTGCCGGGCTGGAGAGATGGCTCAGCGATTAAGAGCACCGTCTGCTCGTCCAGACGACCGGGGTTCGATTCCCAGCACCCACATGGCAGCTAACAACTGTCTGTAGTTCCAGTTCCAGGCAAATAAATAAATAAATGGAGTTTTT
>PVIH01012979.1:39172-60907 GCA_004025045.1 Sigmodon hispidus | reverse complement strand
GCCTAGAATCCCCAGTGAGGGTCTGGGGGCGTGGTCAGGGTGGAGCCCCGCCTAGAATCTCCAGTGAGGGTCTGGGGGCGTGGTCAGGGAGGAGCCCCGCCTAGAATCCCCCAGTGAGGGGCTGGGGGCGTGATCAGGGTGGAGCCCCGCCCAGAATCCCCAGTGAGGGTCTGGGGGCGTGGTCAGGGTGGAGCCCCGCCTAGAATCCCCAGTGAAGGACTGGGGGCGTGGTCAGGGTGGAGCCCCGCCTAGAATTCCCAGTGAAGGACTGGGGGCTGGCCTGCCTAGTGTCTGGGTGGTTCTGAGTTCTATTCTAAAACTTCAGACAAATAAATAGGCAGAGAAAGGACAGAAGCCAGATATGGTGGTACATGGCTGTCGTCATTGTTCTCAGAAGATGGAGACAGGAGGATGGAGAGGATTCAAGGTCAGCCTGGTCCACACTGGACTAACATGTTTTAGCTTTGAGTAGTGCACATCTGCCGAACACGCCTCTAGTGCTGAATACAGTTCAGACAGCAGCCAGATTGCGATGCAAAATTGTGATTGGACCCCAGATTAGAGAAGAAAGGGCTGCTGAGAACAAGATGTGGACAGAAGGTGACATTTGATTATGGATCGTGTCCTGGGTAAAAGGAGACCGACTTTAAATGTCATGAGTTCGTTCTGTGTTGACTCCACAGGGAGAAGCTGTAGCTTTTGTAAATAAGAACACGTGTCTCTGGGCTAGGGAAAGAGCTCAGTGTGTAAGTGGGCTTACAACTAAAGCCTGACTACCTGAGTTCAATTCCTGGGACCCACATTATGCAAGGGGAGAACTGTATATGGAGAGCTGTTCTGTGACCTCCACAGGTATGTTGTGGCTTGAACACATCCCTAATATGAATAAGATAAATAAATGTGATTTTAAAAACGTTCAACCAGTGAAGCATTAAAGGGAGGACCCAAGGAATTCTTGGACTGTTTCCATATATATTCAATTTATTTAGTGTGTGACTATATATGCAGAACTGTGCAGAGGCCAGAGGACAACGTTCCTCCCTTTATGTGGATCCAGAGATTGAACTCTTGCTTCAGACGTGGCAGCAAGCTACTTTACGCACTGAGCTATCCTGCTAGCCCCCTCTCTTCTGAATGCAGGTTGTGAGCCTGGAGTGGTCGCCAGCAACCGTTTTCCCACATGCCCTGAGACTGCCCTGTACGTGCCTGCCCATGCATGCATGTGTTGTCACCCCTGCAGGCCCTGGTCCCCCTCAAGCCTGACCTTGTGGCTGCCGCCCATGTAGGGTATGTCAGGACCCTGTGTCAGGGTGGGGTGGGTGGGGATTTGGGGCACCTGGGTTGGAGAACAGGCCTCTGGAGAGCAGGGGAGGGTGGCAACTCTGCCTGGAGCCTTGCTACCCTTCCTCATGGCCATCCACTGAGTCCTTCGGACCCCTTATCATATCCACAGCTCTTCCACAGTACTCAGCAACACAGTGACAGCTGTTGTCATGGCAACACCGAGGTGCCCAGCAACAAGTCTATGGTGGACATCACATGGTAGACATGGACCAATCAGAATGCCAGTGGGGAAGCAGGTCAGCCCAGGCCAAAGTCCTCCTCCCCTTCCCACCCAACCCCCTAAGCTTGGTGCTAATTACTGTATGTAATTACAATGGGAAAGTCATGCACTTCCTTCTCGGCCGGGGGGCTGGAAAGACCCTTCCCTCAAAGCAGAAATGTCTGAGAACAGGACTCACTCTTCCAGCACCACAGCATCCGTCCTGCAGTTGAAGCAAGCATTGAGCATCTACTGTGTATGCCTTTGCACACAGTAGAGAGGTTTGGATGTGGCTGGCATAGTGCAGGCATTCCAGCGTGGATAAATTTGGCTTGAGGTCTTCTGGGAACACTTCTTGAAAAGGAATAGAATTTCAGGGCCAGTAAGATGGCATCCCAGGTAAAGGCTACTGCTGCCAGGCCTGATCACTGGAGTCTGATTTCCCAGACACACTGGAGGGAAAGGATTGTGTTCCCAGCTACTCTGGAAGCTGATGCTGGAGGATGGTGGGTTCCAGGCTAGCCTGAGATGTACAGGAAGAGACATATTTCTATTACAGGCATTTCTAATAATAAAACAGCACAAAAACAGACAGAGTCAGGAAGCCCTCTTTCCTATGCACAGCATCACAAAAAGAAATTAAATCAAACCTTTGAGCCTGCAAGAGGGCTGGGTGGGAAAAGGTGCTTTGCCACTAAGCCTGCTAACCTAAGTTTGACCTCGGGATCCAAAAGGTTTCTCGTGACCCTACATGTGTGCATGGTACATGTGTGACCCCCACCAATAAATAAAATGTGAAAAATAAACCCTCACATAGACGGACAGATGGTCACGGCAGCTGGCAGAACTGGATGACTGCTCAAGACCCGCTGCATAGATCCTGGGATGCTGTCAAACCCCAAGGGACCCACAGGGTCCAGGATGCTCAGTGACTCTTTTATCTTTGTTGTTGTTTGGAGACAGGGTCTCGCTCTGTAGACCAGGCTAGCCTCAAACCCACAGAGACTCGTCTCCTATCGCCTCCCCAGTGCTGGGATCAAAGGTATCATGACTTTGACATGACTGCCCTGTCAGGCTCATTGACTCTTCTAAAGAAGATTTCATTGGTTGTATTTTTTTATTACAGAGGACAAATTCCCTGTAGGTGGTTTTAAAATAAGAAAAATTAGCAAAGAAAATGAAAACTACAGGGTATTGAGTTCCTACTAACATAATTTTTACAGCTGAAAAGGTTTTAATATTTTTCACCAACTTCTCCCAAGATTTCTAGGTCTCAATTTTTTTTAAACATTTTTTTACACTTTTATTTATTTATTTATTTATTTATTTATTTATTTGCCTGGGTGTTTGCCTGGAACTGGAACTACAGACAGTTGTTAGCTGCCATATGGGTGCTGGGAATTGAACCCGGGTCCTTTGGAAGAGCAGACGGTGCTCTTAACTGCTGAGCCATCTCTCCAGCCCCAGGTCTCAATTTTTAAAAACAAATTAATAAAAATAAAAGTCTACCCTTGTACATTATTTCTTATAATAGAAGGATAACTGATTTGTGTGCCTTGAAATTTTCTTATAGCTTATGTTTATTGACACCATTGTTAAGTGTGTTACATTGTAGAACATTCTAGATGTTTCTAGATGTTTAGGTCGGCCTAAAGCAACCTTGTAGTAAAGGTGTGTGCTGGGGGGCAGATTGCTGACTTTTGGGCACAACCTTCTTTAAACACACTGATAAACCAGGAGGCAGTGGCAGTGCACACCGTTTATTCCAGCACTCAGGAGGCGAAGGCAGGTGGATCTCTGAGTTAAAGATCATCCTGGTCTACAAAGAGAGTCCAGAACAGCCAGGGCCACACCAAGAACCCCTGTCTCAGAAGATGGAAAAAAACAAAAAAGTAAAAACTAAAAAGGTAAGTAGGACTAGAGAGATTGCTCAGTGGTTAGAGCACCAGCTGCCCTCATGGAAGACTCAGGTTCTATTCCCAGCACTACAAGGTGGCTCCACAGCCACCTGTGCTCCAAATCAAAGGGTCTGTCTCCCCCTTCTGGCCTCTACAAGTACTGCACATGTTATACACCTGTACACATAAAATAAATTAGAATAAATTTTTTTTTTTTTTTTTTTTTTTTTTTTTTAAATTTTTAAAAACAACTTTATTTATTTGCCTTGGTGTTTGCCTGGAACTGGAACTACAGACAGTTGTTAGCTGCCATGTGGGTGCTGGGAAGCAAACCCGGGTCCTCTGGAAGAGCAGACGGTGCTCTTAACCGCTGAGCCATCTCTCCAGCCCCAGAATAAATTTTTTTAAAAAATTAAGCATGCCCCTCCTATTTTAAGTTCTTTTTAAAAAAGATTTATTTTTATTATGTTTACAGTATACAGAACAGGGCACCAGATGTCATCATAGATGGTTGTGAGCCATCATGTGGTTGCTGGGAATTGAACTCAGGACCTCTGGAAGAACAATTAGTGCTCTTAACCAGCCCCTATTTTAAGTTCTAATGATATCAGAAGCTCAGGTCTATCTGAGGTCCAAGGAAATGAAATGAACAACCTCCAATCTAGGGTCCAGACTCGGCTGGCTGAGATTCAGCTGTGGAAGTGAAATGTGGAAGCCTGACCTGGGCCTGTGAGGTAAGGTGAACAGCAGGAGGTTGAGCCTGTGTCGGCTTCCCTGATAGGCTGGAGCTGGGTGTACAGCCGCCTGCACATGGGAGGGAGAGCGTCAGGTCAGCTCACAGGATTCCCTGCCATGCAGGAAGGACCAGCCAGCCTTGGACACTCGTATCTGTAGCCTTTGCACTTGCTCTGGGCTCTGGTGGACTCACCTAGTCCATTCTCCATCCTGAACACTTGGTGGTCAATGCCCGGGAGCCAGCCATAGTGGTCCCAATTGCTGGGCCTTGGTGTAGCCTGTATTAATTTCTCCCTCTAGATTATTCATATGATATATATATACATATATATATATATATATATATCTACTCCTGTTCAAGTCAGTTCTGGAAAATTTTATTCTAAGGCATCAAATTGGGGTGAAGAAATACTGGGGAAAGAAGGGAGAGAAAGAGTGCCTTGCTCTTTTGGTAACCATGGTGACCAGCATGGTGACAAGATGGTCTGTGTGGAGTCTTCCAGCCTGTGGACTGTGTGGGTGGTACATGTGCATCTATCGTCGTGATGGAAGGAGGTGACCTTGGGGTGCATGTGTGGGCATGAGACTCTCCTGGAGGCTCATGGGAGCAGGCTCGGTCTTGAAATGGGGTGGGGGGTTCAGAGAGGGGCCGTGTCAATGGATGCATCAGTAGGCGGCTCCGCCTTTGATGGGCTGTGGGAGGTGAAAGCCCAGAGCATGTGAATTAGGAGGAGAGGCTCATGGGATTCCTCCCTCTCTCCCTGTCCCTCTGTCTGTCTCTCTTTGTCTCTCCTTGCTGTCTCAAAAAAGAAGAAAATCTAATGGAAGCTTCCCGTCTGGTGCAGTTCCACATTCTGGCTGTTAGAATGTTCTAGAATGATGTGAAATGGTGCTCGGGGAAGGTGAGGAGAGGGTGTGACGCTGCTGTACAGCTTTGTGATTCCGTGTAAAATTCGCTGTAAAAGAGCCTAGTGTGGTGGTGCACGCCTTTAATCCCAGCACTTGGGAGGCGGAGGCAGGTGGATCTCTGTGGGTTCAAGGACAGCCTGGGCTATGCAATGGGAATCTGTCTCAAAGTAAGTTGATTAAATTAAAAATAAAAATTTAAAAACCTAGTGATGAGGAAAATGCACACATGGTTCACATGGCAGAAGACATGTCACCCAGCTCTCCCCAGTGTTGTCCAAGAGCTAGTAAGATGGTTCAGCAGGAAAACGTGATTGTCTCTAAGTCTGGACCTGCGTTCAATCCCCCAGACCCACACAGTGGACAGAGGGAACAGACTCCTAGTCATTGACATTTGTCCTCTGCAAGATCTCATGCACCCATATACATAATAAAATAAAATAGATGTAAGTTTTTAATAAAAAAAAGATTGTTGTGAACTGCAGGGCGTCTGTCCCCAGCCCTGCAGGTGGGGGTGGAGGCTCTATCCAGGCAGCGGGGGACAGGACCCAGTTTAACAGGTCCAGGGACATGTCCCTCTGTTGACCCTGAAGGGGGCATCACTGGTGAAGACAAGGACAGCTAACCAGGTGCCTGGTGTGGGATGAGGGAGACAGGAGGGCGCCTTGATGTCAGCTGTCTGAACACCTGCCCTGCTGGGGGGGTAACAATGGGGAACGAACAGAGAGGCAGCTATATGGAGGCCAGGAAGGAATGAGGCTTGAGGAGCTAGACTGGAGATGGAGAGACAGAAAGATGAGAGACGCGGGGGGGGGGGGGGGGTGTCAGCTGGAGAATAAGAATAGAGGGGAGAGAACAGGGTCTCATGTAGCCCAGGCTGGCCTCAGTTCACTATGTAGCCAAGGATGTCCTTCCCCTACTGCTCTTTCTGCCTGTCTCCTGAGTGCTGGAATGACGGGTGTGCACCCTACGCCCAGGTTCTGTAATGCTGGTGATGGGTCCCCGGGGCTTTGTGCTCCCTAGGTGAGCATTCTACCTGCTAGGCACTGGGCTTCACCCAGACCTCCTCTTTATCAATGGATTCTCCCCATCATTTATTCTTTCTTTTTAAATTTTATTTACATTTTACTCATTTATTCTATGTGCACAAGTGTGCCAAGGTACACACGCGGAGGTCAGAGGGCGTCTTACAGGAGTTGATCTCTCCATCCACCATGTGGACGTCAGGGGTTGAACTCAGGTTGTCAGACTTAGTGGCAAGCCCCTTTACCCAGTGAGCCATCTCACTGACCTTCAGCGGTCTCTTAAATTGCTGGAAGCTGACTACACAGTCCATACTCCTCACTGGCTCCTCCACTTCTCAGAGGTGTCCAAGTGACTGTTGTGTCTGTGTGTGTAGCAGTCCTGGGCAGAGCTGTCTCCTCTGGTTCCTCTGCTCACCTCATGAGCACAGCCCAGGTTCCTTTTTTTAGACAGGATCTCTCTGTGTGGTCCTGGCTGTCTTGGAACTCACTCTGTGGACCAGGCTGAGCTTGAATAGAGATCCTCCTACCTCTGCCTCCCAAGCTCCAGGACCAAGGGCGTGCACCACCTCTGCCTGGCTGCCAGGTTCCTCTCACACTCTCAAGTTGCTACTTTAATTACTTGTGTGTGTGTGTGTGTGTGTGTGTGTGTGTGTGTGTGGAGGTCAGAGGTCAAACAGCATCTGCATCTGTTGCCTTTTCTCCCGCTTTGTTGCTGTTGCTGGAGTCTCATTGTGTAGCCCAGGCTGATCCAGAACCCCCAGTCCTCTTGCTTCCACGGTGCCCCATGTGGCCACCAGGCCCAGCTCCCCCTGTCCTGAGCATCTCTGGAATTGTAGCTGGCACATCCAGCTTCGCCATGGGCAGTAAGTGAGCCCTAGGGCTCCAGCTCCCCAGCACTGGGGTCAGACATACACACCAGCACCGTGGCCACTTCTTAGTTGCTCAGGGTTGGTGGTGGCAAGTACCTTTCCCACCCAGCCATGTCTCCACAAGTGCTCCTCATGCGGATTGTAGTTAAGTCATTGTGAGGACTTGGGGGTGTTGGAGCGCCACGGTTGTGAGATTCCAGCTGATAATGCTCAGCCATATCCGTCAGCGCAGACGATGTCTGTTGAGACAGACTGTCTTCCAAGATAGCTGATCTCCTCATAGATATACACAGGAAAGAGAGACTGCAGATCTGCATAGTCCCCTGAAGCCGAAACTAGCTCCTCATTTCCAAGCCCCTCACTGGCCTCTATAAAGGTTGCAGCATTTTCTGTGGAAGACAGGCTGCCCTTAGCTATGTGCAGTCAACACAGTGTCACCTGTCCAGGGTTTTCTGGTCTTGTGCCTGCCTCCATCTCTTTACATGCAGGAATTTAATGAGGTCAGAGTGTGGAGGTGATCAGGTGGACTGTAACCAAGGCTTCTTGCATGCCAGGCCAGCGCTCTACCACAGAGCACAGCCTCAGCCCTCATACCACTCTAAAGCCTGAGTAGGAATTGGTAGCTCATCTGATGCAGACATGAAACAGAGATGTTGGGTTTCCCCCGCTAAGGACACACAGCTCTGAGGAAGCAGAATTCAAACCAAGGCCTTGCACGTGAGAACAGACACACACTACCTGCTGTCACACTAGAGTTTATTCAGGGAAGTTCCAGGGTGAGTACAAGGGAAGAAGGAGAAGAGAAAAGAGAATTTCAGTCTCCTTATGAGAGAACTGGTGAGCACAGATTTCCATAGCCACGCCTAGGTGCATGCCCTCCATATGGACCTGCTCTGCGGCGCCACGTGGTAAAGCCAACATGGCCGATATGTGCTAGGAGTTCTTATCTCACCTGGTGCCATGTTGGGTCATTGGACTAGCTATGTGCCAGGAATTCTTACAACTGGTGCATGCTGGGTGGGGTACATGTGATCCCACCTCTGCGTTTTCTCTCTCCTACCCTAGGAAAAGCGCCAACCCCTCCATCTTTAACAGGCTTGTGAGGGCTGACTTATTGTGAGGCTGACTTCAGTTCTGGGCTAGGACCTGTAGCTGGAAGGTTTTTCTGTCCTGTCCTGGCCCTTCCGTCCAGACAAAGCTCTCCCATCCACAGTTCCGCAGCCACTTATAAAATAATTACTCAAAGGCTTATATTAATTACAAACTGTTTGGCTTATGGCTCAGGCTCATTACCAACTCGCTCTTTTTTTTTTTTAATTTTTTATTTATTTATTTATTTATTATGCATACAGTTTTACAGAAGAGGGCGCCAGACCTCATCATAGATGGTTGTGAGCCACCATGTGGTTTTGCTGGGAATTGAACTCAGGACCTCTGGAAGAACAGTCAGTGCTCTTAACCTCTGAGCCATCTCTCCAGCCCCCCAACTCGCTCTTATAACTTAACCCATTTCTATAAATCTATTGTATTATGATGTGCTCTGTGCCTTTACCTGTGTTCTATTCCATCTTCCTTTCTGGGTGGCAGCTTGTAGCTTCTCTGACTCCACCCTTCTTCATTTTATCTCTGCTTGAATTTACCACCTGCCTCCAAGCTGCCTTGCCTTAGGTCAAAACACCCTTTTTATTAACAAATGGCAATAAAGTACATTCACAGGCTGAAGAGATGTCTCAGCGGTTAGAGCACTGACTGTTCTTCTGGAGGACCTGAGTTCGATTCCCAGCATCCACATGGCAGCTAACAACTGTCTGTAATTCCAAGATCTGACACCCTTACACAGTTAGACATGCAGGCAAAACACCAATTCACGTAAAATAAAAATAAATACTTTAAAAAAGCAATAAAGTACATTCACAGGGTGCAAAAAGACACCCCCCATCAGGGACGTCTTTCTTGGTTTGTTAGATAGCGGGACAGCTCTGTGTCTGCGTCCCTCTTCCTCACTGCCATCTCCCTGACCTGACAGGCCCTACATCTCTCCCTAGATCTTCCTGTCCATCTCCTTCTTTCCTTCTGCTTGTCCTGTCCCTGCTCCTCCCTCCCCCATGCGTTCCATCCCACCTCCTTCCCCTTCTCTCTCCATCTGGGTCCCGTGTCCGCCGATATCTCCTCTCTTTGGTTCCCCTGCCTATGGGCTCTGGCCCCACCCTCTCTCAGAGGGATGAGGGGAAGTGAGTAGAGAAAGAAGAGAAGGAGAAGGGGAGGGCACATGGGAGGAGCCAGCAAAAGGGGTGGGGCCAGAGAAAGGGGAGGAGCCAGCAAAGGGGTGGGGGCGGAGAAAGGGGAGGAGCCAGCAAAAGAGAAGAGCCAGAGTCTGTGGTCCCCATTTGTACTATGAAGCTCTGGGTTGGGAAGAGAGGGCCTTGCATGGCCACATTGACCACATTTTCCTCACAAGAGCTGGTGTTTTGTTTTATTTGTGACCCAGGCTGGCCTATAATTCACAGCTATCCTCCTGCCTCAGCCTTTTGAGTGATAGGATGGCAGATGTGCATTCACTGTAGAGAGAAAAGGGTCCTGGTTAGTTCTCTGTTGCCATGATAAACACCATGACCAAAAGCAGCTTGGGGAGGGAAAGGTTTATTTCAGCTTATATCTCAAGCCACAAGCCAGCATTCAGGAAGCCAGGATAGGAACACAAGCAGGGCAGGACCCTGGAGGCAGGAGCTGATGCAGAGGCCATCGAGGATGCTGCTCACTGGCTTACTCCCATGACTTGCTCAGCCTGCTTTCTTTCTTTTTATTTTTTATTATGAATAAAGTCATCTGCTTTCTTTTTTCAATATCTTTATTTTTGTGTATTAATGTTTTGCTTGCCGGTTAAGAGCACTGACTGCTCTTCTGGAGGACCTGAGTTCGATTCTCAGCATCTACATGGCAGTTGACAACTGTTTGTAATTCCAAGATCTGACACCCTTACACAGTTATACATGCAGGCAAAACACCAATTCATATAAAAAAGTAAATAAATAATGTTTTGCTTGCATGTATATCTGTTTGCTATATGTGTGCCTGGTGCTTGTGGAGGTCCGAAGAAGGCATCGTAGGCCCTCGAACCGCAGTTACAAGTGGTTGTGAGCAGCCATATGGGTGCTGGGACTTGAACCTTGGTCTTCTTCAGGCCCAGCCAGTGCTCTTAACCACTGACCATCTTTCCAGCCCTCAGCCTTCTTTCTTATGGAACCTAGGACCTCCAGCCGAGCCTGGCACCACCCACAGTGGACTGGGGCCTCCCTTATCAGCCATCAATCAAGACAATGCTCCACAGGACAATCTGATGGGGATGTTTTCTCAATTGGAGTTCCTTTGTATCAGGTTAATAAGCAAAGCAAAACAGAAAAAAAAATGCACCCAAGAAGCAGACACGTGTAAATTAAGGATAACACAACCAGATTTTATTTTGATCTTGAATTAAAGACAGAGTTGCCCCCACACTCACCAGAAACTTTCTGGAGATGAAGTCCTGAAGAACCAGGACAGTGCTTCCATTTTAAGCAAGCCCCTAACTCCAGCTTGAAACAGGCCTGAGTTTAGCTGAGTACAAATTACAAAACAGGAGTAAAGCCATCTGATTGCCACAGAAGGTCCCAGCACAGGAGACAGTCTGTAAAAAAAGGGTTTGATAGGCAACTGGACAACCTGAAAGCTAAGATAACAGAGGAATTCTGGAAAGTCTCTAAAAAACCAACTAATCAGAATTGTATCTGTACTAAGACCCCTATCTGATGTGTAACCTTGTGGGTTTTTTTGCCTTTAAAACCCAGCTTGCAGAGGGCTGGGTACCTCCTCTGGCCAGCATTATGACAGTGTGCTAGTGACGGGGCCTCTGCCGAGGCTTGTAGTTTTCATAAACCTCGCTTTTGCATATCAGAGTTCAAGTCTCTGGTGGTTTCCTTGGGGGTCTTGTGACCGGGCACAGTAGTCCTTGCTGGTCATGCTGGTGGCAGCTGGTGCCATTTCATGCCACACTGCAACTTTATAGTGCTCTCTGACAAACAGAACCTCAGAACTACAAAAAGGGAGCTGGAGCACTCACAGGCTGTGGTCTGGGTGTCCCAACAACGGCCATCTCATAGCAGAGGGGCTAAGCATGCTCAGTCCTCCAGGCCAGATGTCCCAGTGGTCCCCATCTGGAGATCCAAAAGGCTCCCCCACATTGGAATACAAATAAGGCTCTAACACAGGAATGCCCCCGCCTCAGCAGCAGAAAGGATGAACCTGCCCTTCCATTCAGAGAGGTGTGGCTAGGTCTTCCCACTTCAAATATCTGATCAAGAAAATTTCTCCAGGATGTGCATGTTGGCTTGAGTTTCCCTTGGTTCCGGATGCATCAAGCTGACAGCCAAGGTGACCCAGAAGGTATTTCACCCAGGAGAGATTCGAGGCCCCATCCTCCTCTGGCCACACAGTGGTATCCCCTACACTGGCTCATTATGTCTTCTTCTGGTACTTGATTCTTTTTATTTTATTTCTCAGACAAGTTCTCACTATGTAGTGGTGGCTGTCCTATGTAGATCAGGCATCTTCAAACTCACAAACTCTGCCTGCCTCTGCCTACCGAGTTCTGGGATTTTTAGAGGGTGAACCACCACTGCTCAGTATAAACTGATTTTTTAGATGCAAAAAACAAGGGATTTATGCTTGTGCTCATTGCTTGCAAACTTTGAATTTTTACCGTTGTGTGAGAGTTTGCCATGTCCAGGTCCAAAGTGCTTTCCGGGGCCCTTTGTGGTGGTGTTTGCAAGTAAGGGAACTGAGGCTGAGAGAGCTGCCCCTCCCTACCAAGGAGCACTTGCCTGGTTGCTGAGTGGTGAGCTTAGTCAAGGAGGGTAGAATTCCCATATTGAATTTGTTTTCTCAAGACTTTACACAGATACAGGGGGCTTTGGGACTAAACTAATACAGGGTAGAGGGCCTAAACTGTGGGCTTTTGTGGGGAGAAGGGAGGATTCTGATGGTATGCTATACCTGGGGGCTTGAAAGTTAGAAAGTCAGTCATGTGTGGTAGCTTGCACACGTTACACTGACACTCAGGGAGCTGAGGCAGGAGGATGATGAGTTTGAACCCCACTTATCAATACCTTGTCATAAAAAGAATGAAAGGAAAGAAAAAAGAGAGGGAGGGGGAGAGAGGAAAAAAGGAAGGAAGGTAAGAAGAGAGAGAGAAAGCGAACAGAAGAAAGGCTAGCAGAGGGTAGAGTCGTCTGCAGGCAAGCCTGTGATACCTGGGTTAGAGTCCTGAATCCTCCTGAATGAGCCTGACTCATTCAGATTGTTCTCTGACCTCCACAGCATACTGTGACACACACACACACACACACACACACACCCCTACCCCTGCTGGCTGAGAGGCCCGCCGGCCTTAGGGTGTGTAGGGGTGTAGGGCCGGAGGGCCGTGGACTCGGCTCTAGAACTTGACTGCAAAGCCCCTTGGCAGTGGCACCCTCGAAGGAGGAGGCGGCTGAGCTTTGGGAAGCTTCTCTTCATCTGCTAGTTCCCAGGCTGGCTGTTGGGGGAAAGGTTTGCTTTGCCTGAACTCCAGCCCTGGGCTCCTCGGGACACAGGCTCAGGGGTGGAGTTTCGGGGTGGGAGGAGGGAGACAGGAGAGGCGGAGGTGGAAGGCCGCAGAGATGGGGCGGGGTTCCCTACGCCGGGCCCACCCCTTCCCCACCCACCTGGACCAGAGCCAGGGAGGGGCTGGCGGGACAGTGAGGACGACTGCGGCTTTTCCGGGTGCCCCACCGTCCGCTCTTCCACAGGACCCACATGCTCCTGGGCTCAAGGGGTGCCCCTCTTCTTGATCAAATCTGTTTTCTGAATTTGAGGCTCCCCAGAGTGGATCCAAGACCTGGAGTCCCAGCAGGCGTTTCCCATTGCCTGTTTCCCCCATCTCCACCCGCGTCCCTCCCCACCCCTTTCCAAGTACCTCCCTCCCTCGCATCGACCTTGCGTTGAATTTAGGGGGTTTTTAATGCAAGTTGTGAATTCAGCCAGCTCTCCCTGAGCCTGGCCTCCTGGGAGCTCCATATCTAAGGTGTCCCCATCCCCCACGGGGGCCTGGGATCAGAGACCTGAAGGATTTCCAGACCCTACTGTGGCCAGCTGGAGGATGGCTGTTGTTCATATGGCCCCAGTCAAATTTTTACCTTCTCGAGTGCCAGAGATAGAGGAACCGACTGCTCTGTCTTCAGCAGTGCATGGTTATGCCAAGGTCAACTTCTGATCCTCCTGCCTCCACCTCTGCAGCCGTGCTAGAGCTGACCGCAGATTTCAGAACACTCCTTCCCCGCTCCTCATCATACACTTTTATTTTGAAGTTGAAGCTGAGGTTTGCAGTCAGAACTGACCCAGCACACACCAGGCCCTGAGCTCTGTCCCCAGCTCCGCATTAATCAGGCGTGGTGCTGCACACCTGTCACCCCAGCATTAGGGAGGTGGAGGCAGAAGTTCAAGATAAACTTTGGCTAGATGGTGAACTCTGGCTTATCTGGACTCCATGAGACCCTACCCCAAAATGATATTCCCCAGGTGTGTGAAAGCGAAGGGGCCTCAGGGCAGGAGAGGAGGAAAAGGGGGCGGATGGCTGAGCTGGAGAAGAGGAAGGAGAGCAGCCAGGCCCTGAGTTACATCCTGCAATTGTGTAACAAATAGTGTCGGGGGAGGGTTCCTGGAAAGGGAAGCAGGTTGCAACATCTGGTTCAAAATGTAACCCTCAGGATATCCAGGCAACTAGTTAGCCATCCAGGAAGCTAAGTATCAACAATGGGAGACCGCCAACGATGCTCACTGCACCACACAATGGTTGCCGTTACCCAGGAACCCAGTTACGACAAATTCTGGGGACTGTGACTTTATTTACAAAAGCTCTTTAGGACCTGGAAGGAGACTGCTCAGTGGAGAGGCGAGTTCCGTTCCTAGCATCCATGTGGCTATAACTCCAGCCTCATTACCCTCCTCCACACACTTAGGTGGTGCAGACTTAAGCAGACACACACAGGAGCTGGGGGGTGGGGTTAGGTAGCGGTAGGCGGATCTCTGAGAGTTCAAAGACAGCCTGATATATTCAGAGTTCTAGCCTGTCCAGGGTAGCATAGTGAGAGCCTGTCTCAAAAATGACAAGAAATATGATAGAAATAAAAGAGTAAAGTTCAATGCTGGGAGTGTAGCTCAGCAGCAGAGTGCTTGCCCCCAGTGGGAAGCCATGGGTTTCACATTCCCCCCACAGTCTGAGCGCCGGGCATAAGTTAGTTTCTTCAAATTGCAAAAGCCTTGGCGACATGTCTAATGACATGTTCCTTTAGAGTTATTTTGGAGCCAATTAGATTAATTTTTGAACATTTTTAAAAAATAGAGCTTATGTTGACTACTTTGTGTGAATTTTTAATTGTTTTGTATCTGTGTCTTAGCACCCGGCGTGAGGATCAATTCCATTTTCTCTTTCCATCATGTGGGCACTGGGAACTGAACAAAGGTAGAAAGGCTTAGGGGCAATCACCTCCATCAGCTGAACCGTCTTGACTGCCCAATCTAAATTAACCCAACTTCCCACAGTCGCAATTCTGGCTCCAAATTCTTGTCCCCTGTCTCTTTTCTGTATTTCGGGGACTTTTAAGGTTCTTGTTTTTGAGCCACGTTCTCACTTCGCAGCTCAGTCTAGCCTGGAACTCCTGGCAGTCCTCCTGCCTCAGCTTCCTGAGGCGTGAGCAACCATGGCTAGCTTCCTGTAAGGGTTGTTTTGTTTAATGAAATTCTGAGAGTTGATTTTCAAGGAAATATAAGTTGAAAACACATCTTAACAGATGCATTGGCCGGGTATGAAGGAGGGCCAGCTGCTTGGAAGGCAGATCCTTCGCCTTCAGCACCACGGACGCCTCAGTTTCCCTTTCCCTCTAGAGTCTGTTCGGTAGGTCCTCGCAGGGTCCGGTTGGCCGACGGGAACTGACCGGTACAGGGGTGTCCAACCTGCAACCCTCTCCGGCACTGCGCGGCGCCATTGGCCTCGCCCTCCACCCGGGACCGGCCGCGCTTTGCCCCCCTAGAACTTGGCGAATGGTGGTTCTGCCCTGACGTTATCCAATCAGAAGCCTCCGCTCCTGCAGCTCAACTTCCGGGTCAAAGGAGGCACAGCCGGCGGGTCCCCGGTGTCCGCCGCCTTCGCTGTCCCCCCGCGCCCTCCACTTCCGGGCCCTCGTCCGGGGCATGGAGCGTCGCTCGTGAGGCGACGCCGGCTCCGGGGACCCCCTATCCAGCTCGTCCTCCGCGCCGAGCCCCGGTGAGCAGCGCCCGGCCCCGGCTCGCCGCCTCCCGCCCCGGCTGGCACCGTCCGCCCGCCTCGGCGCCGCGCGCCCTGTCCTCGTCGTCCCCGCCGCCCCGGTCGCCGCGCTTCGCCCGTTCCGGGCCGCGCCCAGGAGCTGCTGCCGCACCGCTGCGGAGACGCCGCTGCCAGCTTCATCGCAGAGCGCGGCTCAGCCCGGCGTCCGCGCAGCCTCCGCCAGCCTCCGCCAGCCTCGTCTCTGCCAAACCCTCCCTCCTGGCCTCATCCCCTGACTCCCCCAGCCTGATCCCCTCATCCTCTCTCATCTTGATCTCCCCAAGACAGGTCCCCGCAAGCCTCATCCCTTCCAAACCTAATTCCCCTCCCAGCTTTATCCCTCCAGCCTGATCCCCAAAACTTGATCTCTGAAACTTGTTTCCTCAAGGCCTGATACTCTAGATTGTCCCTCCTCTCAAGCTTGAT
Organism: Sigmodon hispidus; assembly: GCA_004025045.1. NCBI lineage: Eukaryota > Metazoa > Chordata > Mammalia > Rodentia > Cricetidae > Sigmodon > Sigmodon hispidus. The sequence continues at coordinate 45,134 of PVIH01012979.1, read as the reverse complement.
ATCCCCAGCATGAACCTCTCCAAATGACCCTACCAGCCTGACTCCTCCAAGCCTGGTTACTCCCCCTCCAGCTTGATTCTCCCCAAGCCTGATTCCTCATCAGCCCTTATCCTCTGCCTCAGTTTCCACATTGTCCCATGCTGAGCTTAAATTTCTCCCAGACTCTGTCTCACCCCTTTCTCCCCCTAATTAGCTTGAACCCCCAGTCCTCAATTTCCGGCTTCAATCCCTCAGTCCCACCCTCAGGGTCCAGGCATTAGGCCCGCCCCATCCCCTCCCCACCCACGCTATAGTCCAGTCTTTCCATCCCTGTGGTCGTCTTGCTGCCTCCCACCCCTGGGCAATCACCAATCTGCTTTCGAGGAGCTGGGACTGGTGCCTAGGAGGTGTGGACCACAGTCGCCAGTTCCCGGCTGGGTCCTGGGGAGACCGGGCACTAAGAGACACGTCTCTTCCAAGTGCAACCCAGGGCATGCTGGCGGCCCCGAGGGGCTGGGAGGCTCAGTTAGAGTCTAACCAGGTAGATAGGGTTAGACCGCACAGGCGGAGACTCCCGCCCGCATGGAAAGTGAGTGAGAAGCGAAGCACTTCACCAGCATTTCCATCCATCCTCACTGGCCCCCCTCACCAACTGCTCCATCCTTGTCAGCCCCTCATCCTCGTCAACTCCCATCGTGTCACCAATCCCTTCATACTAGCCAGCTCTTCCCAACCGCCCACCTTAACACCGCATTTGTTCTGTCAAGGTTCGTGCCCCTCGCCTGCAGCTGCCATGGAAGCTTCTTGGACCCTTTAGAAGGTCAGTTATGTTGGGACTGCGCAGTGAGGCAGGCTCTGGGGTGGGCTGTGGTATTCTGGGCTCGCTTGCTCTGGAATGCAGAGGTTGACAGGATGTGGCTTTGTGTGAGGCTCTGGGGTCATGGCTGCTTCTGCAGTGTTTCGCACATCTGACACTTCCCCACAGTCCTTTCTCCAGTTGCCCTCCAAGGGCTCCAGGGGGACAGAGGGTGGTGAGTGGGCTGGGTTTGGGAGAGGCGTGGCTACCCCTCCTCAGCCCATCTGACAGTACTCAGCACGTGGGCACCAATCACTGTGCTGGGCTTATTTAAGTGGCTATTCATCTGACAGCTATCATTATGAAAATGTTCTGTGTGTGCATTCCCATTAATGCTCAGCATAGCCCCAGGTATAGGTAATTGCAGTCCCAGTTTATAACATTGGGAGGCTGAGGCCCAGAGAGAGTTGCAGCTTCTCCAGGGTCGTACAGCACAGGTGTGGGTAGGCAGGGGTTCTGACATGGGACCCCTGCTTTTCAGCACTGGACAGGGAATACTGGCCAAACCTCCATTCTGTGTCCAGGTGGCATCAGGCATCTGGTGACAGCTGGGTGGTGACTGCAGCAATAATCCAAAGGGGTTGCTCTCTGAGGCATCCTGGGCCCTGCAGGGTGCTGAACTGCATTCAGCCCTCCACTCACTCCTGGCCAGGTTATCCTGGTTAGGGTAGCCACATGTGTCCCCAGCTGATAGTCACCTTCCTTGAGACCGTGATGTCCTTCAGTGAGTTTTCCTAGGCAGCTGTTGTGCTGGTTGAGCGGCTGGTAGGAGAGTCAGATTGCGGTTTATGTTCTGTTCCCACAGTTCCCTGGAATGGTAGCTGGGGTCGTATCTTAGGGGAGTTGGTACAGCAGAGACTACCTGCTCTGGGAGCTCAGCTCTTCTACACAGAAGAGGTGGAGACAAACAGGAAAAGGTGTATTGGGGCTCAGTTTGGAGTGAAGGTATAAAGTGTAGTAGGTCTTAGTAGCCTTGGGTGCTGAGCTACCCTGGAGGCAGGAGGGTGCTCAGGGGCTTCTGAACCCCAGAAACCCACCCCACAGAAGATTCAGGTTGTTGTTGCTGACACTTGGCACAGGGTGTCGCTGATAACCAGTGCCCTTGTGGAGACAAGGTAACCTGCTGGCATTGCAGCCCCCCATGTGGTCCCCATTGCCAGTCAGTGGGTCAGTGTCAAAGGTCAGGTTGCATGTGGATCAGGAGGAAGGAGGAGGTGAGGTAGGCCAGGGTGAGGCAGGAATGGAGCCTTGATGGTCAGGCAGTTCAGCAACTTCCTATGCCTTTCCCCTCTGCTGGTGCCTGAGGTGGCAGTAGGGATAGACCCTCCTCCTCCATCTTCTTCTCTATCTCTTCATTTCCTTATTCTCTTTCTCTGTCTTCCTTCTCCTTTTCTCTTTCTGTTTCCTCCTCCTTCCTCTTCTCTCTTGCTAACAGTATCTCCTACCCTAATTCATGCCAATCACAGGTGTCCCCATACCTGGACACAAGTCTCCTGGGACAGACCTATCAAGTACATCAAGTGTGAGAACCCTGGCTCATGGAGTAGTTAACTGTGGAATCTCAGAAATGTGCCTTCCTTTCTGGGTGCCATGGCACAAGCCACCTAGCTTCTCATGAGGGTGACCTTAGAAGTGGGCCCAGGTCACAGCATACATCAAACATGTGCAGCAGGGACCTGGGTGAATCTTGTGCTTTGTGTGGCCCATCACTGGATGCAGAGGCCTGAGACCTCCCCACCCCAGCAGTCCAGCCTCCCTCCAAATTCTTAATTAGGTGGCCAGAGGAGATGTCTAGAATGGGGCCTCCCAAGATACAAGGTCACAGTGATCCTGACATCTGTGGTCCCCAAGTCTCATTGCTGAATTTAAGTTCAGGCTTACCATCTACTCTGTAAGGTCTTGAATGCCGAAGCACTGGGTATCAGCAGGGCGTTGCAAGTGGGACACAGGTCCTGTGTCTCTGGACTGTCCTTTGCCTTCCATGCTACTGCGTCTCCCCATCTTCCTGCCTCTGTCTTCTTTCCCACAGGCTCTCTCTGAGGTCTAAGGCAGAAAATTGGGCATGTAACGGCAGCTGCTTCCTACCCTGGGAAGGAAGCCATCAAAACCCCAGCAGCCTTGAGCACGGCTCCAAGTTTTAGGCCTTGTTTGCTGGTGTCTTTACAGCCTGAGAAGGCGACATGCCGATGGGTGGAAAGAAAGCGTAGGTGGCTGGGTTAAGTGGCTTGGCATCAACTTGGTCCCCAGCTGTGTAAACTCTTGAGTGGGAACTGCCAGGCAGGTTGGTGCAGGGGAGGACTTGCCATCTCCTGTTCTCTCCCAGCCCCTCTCTGGATAGCAGAGAGGCGAGTGGCAGTGTCAGGCCATAGCCTCAGGCCTCAGTCTGGCTGGAGTGCAAGCAGAAGATTCTAGAGCACATCCAAAGCTCCCCCTGATGTCTCGTCTCCTGGAGCGGATCTTTGCAACCTGGGCCCTCTGTGGTGACTCAAGGCAAGAGGCCCTCTGAGATGTGGTGGGACTCCCACAGGGCCTGGAGGGATCCCTTCTGGGAACTCACAATTTGTGTTTCCTGCTTGAGCAAGGCTTGAACTGGGCTGGCCCAGTCTGGAGGTTCTTGAGCCAGTCAGTGGCATTCCCCTGGCTCAGATTTCTAGGTTGCTGCCAGAAGCCTTTGCTTTTTATGTCATTGTCCTTGGCTCCTAAGGATGAATTTCAGCTCTGGGAATCTCGGGTTTCCTCTGGGATGTTTGGCTTATGGCCTTAGGGTCATCGGTGGCCATTGGTCTGCATCCTTAGAGCATCTCATGAGCAACTGCCACGGCAGTGCCCTCTGGAAGCTGGAGAGTGCACAGCTCCTTGTGTCTCCCTGCCAAGCATCCTGAGCCAGGAGGGCTGAGCCTGCCTCGGGGAGGACCCATCCACCCTGCCTAGGCGTCTGTCCACACTCTCCTCCATGCAGCTGGTCAGTGTGGCAGTGAGCCTGAGATGAGGAACCCCTATCTCCTGGCGCTGTCCTTGGCCTCGGTTTTCCTACCTGTACAATGGGCTCCTGGAAGTCAGAGTGAAGTGACATTGACAGGCCTGACTCTCATGGTGATATCTTTGCTTCCCTCCTGTGCTTTTCAAAGCCGCCGGGGGCCTCACTTCTGTCCCCTGCCTTCCTCTGATTTGTTTTTTTTTTTTTTTTTTAACTTTATTTATTTATTTTATTTATTTGCCTTGGTGTTTGCCTGGAACTGGAACTACAGACAGTTGTTAGCTGCCATGTGGGTGCTGGGAATCGAACCTGGGTCCTCTGGAAGAGCAGACGGTGCTCTTAACCACTGAGCCATCTCTCCAGCCCCCTGATTTGGTTTTTAAGGTTTGTTTGTTTGTTTGTTTTTCATTCGGTATTGTCTGTGAACACACATGTGGGATGCGTGTCCTGAGGAAACTCTGGAGGTCATTTCGTGGAGTCATTTTTCTCTTTCCACTTTGAAGTGGTTTTGGGGTGGAAATCCGGTTGCAAATACTCACTGATCCATCTTGCATGCTTCTTTTCTGGTTTTGGTTTTGAGACAGTGTCACCCTGTGACCTGGATGGAAGTTGCGATTCTCCTGTCTTGGCCTCCTATCCGCTGGACCAGGCTCTGTGGGTCTCTGTTTGAGTCAGGGTTTCCCTGTGTAGCTCAAGCTAGCCTGGGACTCAGAGATCTGCCTTCTCCTGCTGGGCTTAAAGCTATGGCTAGCCCAGCACCGTGGTCTCAAGACAGCTGGGAAGGTCCAACCCAACTGCACATGGCCCCTCCACCCTCTCGCTCGCCGTCCTGACCCTAGTGTGGTGGTTCCTTCCGTTTCCACTTCCTGCCAGTGCTGTGGCCAGGCAAGCACCATTTCAGGAGCTCCTGGAGCCATGGAGGAATCTCAGCCCCCAGAGCCACTCTGGCACATCCAGAACTGGGTCACTGTGGCTGACTGGGTGTTTATATTTCTTTAAAGCAAATATTTGCCTGGTTGGTCCAGGTCTGCTGAGACAGAGCTGAGCCCAGGGCTGTGAGGGGAAGGAGCTGCTGGGAGGTAGCCAGTCCTAGCAGGGACAAGAGGGACAGCTGGGTGGCCTGGAGGATTCTCACCCCATGATGTCTGTGTGAAGCCCTCTGCAGGAACCCCTGTGCACAGTGACAGGGCTGGCCTTTTATCTGTTAGCCTGAGTTTCTGTTCATCACCAGTGATGCCCGCGGGGTGCTGGGTCCCACAGCCGAGGAGAGAAGCGAGTGGGTACAGGCGTTCATGAAGTAACCATGGTGAAAAGTACTTGAGGGGAAGCGGGCAGCCCCGTGGAAAGGAAAAGATTTGCAGCCATCTCAGGATGGAGGGCACGAGAAGTTTCCTAAGAAACTACTTCATACTTAGACGGGATTGCTTTAGAAGTTAGTCAGCCTGCTGGGTGGTGGCGGCGGCACAGGCCTTTATTCCCAGCACTCAGGAGGCAGAAGCAGGTGGATGTCTGTAAGGTAGAGGATGACCTGGGCTGTGGAGCAAGTTCCAGGACACGTGGGACTGTGACACAGAGAAACCTTGTCTCGAGAAACAAAACAAGAAGTTAGTCAACCTAAGATGAAAAAGGCCATCCCAGAAAGGATGACATGTACCTTGGGACAGATAGATACAAAGGAGTGGCCCTGTTTGAGGATCTAGTAAGGACTGGTTTCTCTAAGACGCAGTAATGAAGTGTTCAAGAGTCTAGAAGATGTAGGACGGGCCTTGAACACGAAAAAACACTGGATTTTTTTGTGTGCTTTTTAGAGGCCTTAGTTCCTGTTAGTCTAGCACCTACCATCGAGCCACGCCCCAGCCCCTCACTGGGGATTCTCCACCCTGACCACGCCCCCAGCCCCTCACTGGGGATTCTGGGCGGGGGCTCCACCCTGACCACGCCCCCAGCCCCTCACTGGGGATTCTGGGCGGGGGCTCCACCCTGACCACGCCCCCAGCCCCTCACTGGGGATCCTACGCGGGGATCCACCCTGACCACGCCCCCAGCCCCTCCCTGGGGATTCTAGGCGGGGCTCCACCCTGACCACGCCCCCAGCCCCTCCCTGGGGATTCTAGGCGGGGCTCCACCCTGACCACGCCCCCAGCCCCTCC
>PVIH01012979.1:0-39072 GCA_004025045.1 Sigmodon hispidus | reverse complement strand
TCCTGAGCTACACCCAACTAAGGCATGAAAGACCAGGAAGAGTTCCAGTTGAATGAGTGGTCCAGATGGAGTACCACTTAACTCCACAGGGCTTTGGTTCTCAGAATAGCGTGAACAGGTTACAATAGCTTGAGAGACACTTAGGTGACAGTGTAGCTGCACTGTCTGGAAGCATCCATGGTGAGGGCAGCTTATCAGGAGGACGACACTCTCTCACACACACACCGTCTCTGTTCACAGCTTCTCGCTGCCATCACAGGAACCCCAGAGGATGTCCAGCGGGGTCTCCCCAGCTGAGCAGGTGGCGGCTGGTGACATGGATGACGCGGCAGCGCGCTTCTGTGTGCAGAAGCACTCCTGGGATGGGCTGCGCAACATCATCCATGGCAGCCGCAAGTCGTCGGGCCTCATTATCAGCAAGGCCCCCCACGACTTCCAGTTCGTGCAGAAGCCTGATGAGTCTGGCCCCCACTCCCACCGTCTCTACTACCTGGGTAAGCTTCTCCTGCTCCCTCTGCCCTAGCTGGCAGGCTTCTCGTGCCAGAGGTTTCAGAGGCGACCAGCCTGGGGCAGGCAGTGTTAGTCCACCTCCAGGGTCAGCCACTCAGGTGATAGTTCAAGGCTGGCTAGGTGGCTCTGAGTCTAGAAACCGCTCCCAGCTGGGCCGCTTCCCAGGCAGCTGGTGATGGCTGGGTAGGACTTCCTGGGTAAACAGGATGGGACTCAGATCCCTGCGGGACTGTCACTGTCCCAGTAGGAGCTCATTGTGTGGATCTGATGTGTTATGACGGATTCTGAGGCTCAGATTGGAACCATCTCTGTGTGGTGTGTTGTGTGGTCGGCCAGCAGTGGAGCATGGCTTGCCATCTGCCAGAAGACCTGGAAGTGCCTGCTTCCTGCCTGCTGTTGGTGGGCTGTGTTCCCGCTGGACCGCCAGTCTTGGGTGTGACCCCTGAGGCTTTCCTTAGCTTCTACAGACAGGCCTGTGCCCAGCCCCAGCTCATGGACAGGAAGTGTCTGCCTTGAACCCCAGCTCATAGATAGGAAGTGCCTGCTACCGGCAGAGCACATAGACAGGAAGTGTCCACAGGACACAGACGTTGCCCTCCTAGGTCTAAGGGGCCTACAGGACTAGAAGAAAGGACACTCTTGAAATCAGTTGGGCTTGTTTGCTTGCAAATAGCATGTTTCCTGGCTGTTTACTAGAGGCATAGTTCCCTTGCACTGTGGACGCTGGCTGGGTCACTTGTGAGTGCCCTAGGCTTTGCGCATGTCCACTCTGTGGTGGGCCGCCCAGTGTCACAGCCTCAGGTATTTCCCAGGATTCCTGGGGGTTGTCACCTCAGTTTAGAAACACTTTTTAGGACAGATGACTCTGGTCATTCTCCAAGCCAGTCTTGTTGCTGCTGTCCATGGTGGCCTTGGTTCCCTGAGACCATGTCTGTGCATTTCTGGGCCCTCAGCATTTGCATGTATGAATGAATGAACACTGTCACCTGCCTGCTGCTAACCGTACATGGGATGACAGGAGCCAAGCTGGACACTTTTACAAATCACCAAACTGCAAATGCAGGGATTGAGTATGGGCTGGTTGATGTTGCCAGACTGTTGGTGACAGTGTGGCAGCTGGGAGCCATGATAGCCATGGTGCAGGGCCACACTCCCATGGAGGAGAGCAGAACCAGAGACACTACAGCTAAGCTAGGGGCAGGAGAACCCAGGCCCAGCAGCACGCGGTGGTTCTCATCTTGAGGTCCTGGCCCCCACCTTCCAAAGGTGGCTCCGCCTACTTCATGCATAAGTCTGTGTTTGGTTAGTTGGCCCCAGATCGCGTTCCTCCCGCAGCTCTGGGAAGGATCTTCCTGCCTCTCCCCGCTTGTGAAGTGCACACGGCCATCAGCTTGTGACTGCATCTCCCCATCTCCGCCTCCATGATCACGTGGTTTACTTCTCTGTCTGAGATCTCCCTACACCTTGGTCTCTTCAGGATGCCAGTAGCTGTAGAACATTAATACAGCCACAGCTACTGAACCCTGTCTCAATAAAGATAGGGACTTGAATTCAGGCTCCAGGACATAGCTGTCTTTCTCTCTGGGGACCTCTCAGCCTCCCAGGACCATGGGAAAGGACAGAGTCCTCTGAGGTCTCAGTTACAAAGTGTACTACTTGGTACCAGGGACCTAGGGATGGCTCAGAGAGTCTGGACACAAAGCCACCAGCCTCAGGATGAGGCGCATGCAACCCAGAGCCTCATGGGATCATGACTTTGGCTCCAGTCCGCCTTTGCCGTGGTCCATGCTGGTACCTCAGGTCTTCTGTCTTCCCACCAGCAGCAGAAATTGACCTGCTGGCTCCAGGTTTCTAGGGGCAGGAATCTGATTGGCTCAGCCTGGGTTCTGTGAACCCTTCACTCTGGCGTCTGCGTGCTTGGAGAGGGGTTTCAGGTTCTCAGCTCACTTTCTCCAGGTGTCTTTTAGGATTGGCCATGCGGGCTAGGGGCAAGGCTTTGAGTCTATAGGGTTTCTGGCTGTAATCTGATTGGCTAAGCTGGACTACTCAGTCATCTAGTTGTCTCGCCTGGGTGGGCAGGGACTCTTGAGGTCTCTGGGTTTCTGGGAGAAGGATGGGATTGGCCCAGATCGTAGTCATTCCCACGTGGCCTGTGTGTGTGTGTGTGTGTGTGTGTGTGTGTGTGTGTGTGTGTATAGGCTGGGTGCACTGTCCTTGGGGTTCAGCACAGGGTACTGGGGATCTTCATGGGGCTGCAGGGCACAAGTGAGTGTGTGGAGAAGCCCAGACTCTAAACATGGCTGCTCTTCTCCAGCCAACCCTGTGGTCTCACTACCTGACAGTGCTGGCCTCAGATTGCTTCCTAGTTCCTGTGTTCTTTCTACCATGTCTGTGCTAGGTGTCACCCAGGATTAGATGGGTGCATGGCAGAGTCCCTGTTGATGCTTCCCTGTTGCCCTGAGAGTGGGGCCTGACCCTGCCACCCCCAGGACCTCTATGTCCTCAGGGGCCTAGATTTGTTGTGAGGGGTCTTCTGTGAGGGAGGGGCTGAGCTCTGAGGAGACTGACAGGTCCTGGCTGTGAGCCCATCCCAGCGCCTAGAGAGACCTGGACTCTTGGTTCTGTCTTGGGTTCAAGATGCAGTGAGAACTGTAGTCCCGGCTGGTCCCTGCCAGGCTGGCCAAGGCCACCACTGTGGTGACTAGAGTCAGTGTGGGTGTGGGCACGTGCACGTGCAGAGACAGTAAGTTAGGTGAGGCATCGAGGCAGAGCAAGGACATCACCAGTCAGCTCCACCCTTGCCATTAAGGCCAGGCATCATGAGCTGTGAGCCAGCACTGGAGGCTATTCAGGAATGCACTGACCTGAGCCATTGGTGTAATTACTTGTTAATCAGCTGTGGAGGGTGGTGGCTTTGATAGCCTTGGCAGGGCCTTGCCTTGGACTTCCTCTTCAGAAGCCCCGGGACAGCAGGCCACTGCTGGGGAGCAACTCACAGGCCCAGCATGGGTCTTTCAGTAGGACTGAGGGACAGTTCATACCTCAGAATATCTGACTCCCTACATTTCTTTTTTCTTTTTTTTTTAAACTTTATTTATTTATTTATTTGCCTTGGTGTTTGCCTGGAACTGGAACTACAGACAGTTATTAGCTGCCATGTGGGTGCTGGGAATCGAACCCGGGTCCTCTGGAAGAGCAGACGGTGCTCTTAACCGCTGAGCCATCTCTCCAGCCCGGCATTTCTTAATTATTAACGTGTGGGAGGTCCATGCTGTGCACAAGAGAACTTGGAGAAGTTGGCTATTCTCCTTACATCATATTTCAAACTCAAACTGGAGGCATCAGTCTTGGTGGCAAGTCCCTACCTATACTCACTGGCCCTGGGTGACATTTTTTTTTTTTTTTTAAATATTCACGGGCTGGAGAGATGGCTCAGCGGTTAAGAGCACCGTCTGTTCTTCCAGAGGACCCGGGTTCGATTCCCAGCACCCACAAGGCAGCTAACAACTGTCTGTAGTTCCAGTTCCAGGCAAACACCAAGGCAAATAAATAAAAAAATAAAAAAAAAATTCACTTATTTACTATGTATATAGTATACAAAATATAGCAAGTTCCAGAATGGCCTGGGCTTCACAGTGACCCTGTCTCAGAAAACCGAAGAGTCCCAGTAGCTGCTAAAGTGGAGTGAGGCAGAGAGAGGTCATTCGTCCTGCATGTCACTGTAAGAGGGACTGCGTTCTGGGGCTGCCAAGCACCCTGCATGCTCCTGGACTGCTCTGTACTCAGAGAAGCTCCAGCCCTGGTCCCTAGCTTCTTGACCAAAGAGAGAAGCTGAGGCATGCTGGAGCTGCTCACTCTCTGCCGACCATGTAACCGATAAGTACAATGCTGCTACATCCCGTGGGTTACCCTGTGCTATGACCTCAGGGTCCCCATCTTCAGAGGACACACTCCTCACCCTCAGGGTTATCCTTGACTACCTAGCAAATCAGAGACCACCCTTGGCTACAGGACACTCTCACCCAGAGGGGATACACATGTGCAGCTACCGCTGTGGAGTAAGAGGGGCTGCCTTTTGCTTCTAGCTAGCTAAGACAGTGGGAGACCGTGCCTCAAAAAAAAAAAGACAGAATGCTGGGACCAGCTGGGAATGCTGGTCCTCCTGGCACTCGGGAGGCAGAGGCAGGTGGATGGATTCAAGGAAACAGAGGGAACCACAGCCTGACACTGTCTCGTGGGCTCCCACTCTTGAGGTCTCTCTGACCCTCCCCAGGAATGCCTTATGGCAGCCGTGAGAACTCCCTTCTCTACTCTGAGATCCCCAAGAAGGTTCGGAAGGAGGCCCTGCTGCTGCTGTCCTGGAAGCAGATGCTGGACCACTTCCAGGTGAGCCACCCACACCTGGCTTCCAGGAGCAGAGTTCTGGCCTGACTCGGGGCGCTTATCAGACCATTCTGCCCTCCTGTGTGCACTGTCGAATGACAGCTGACTCATGGGCCTAGCTAATGATTAATGCCACTGCCCAGAGGTGCCCAGTGAAGGGCCATGCTGCCATCGCAGTGCTTGCCCAGCATGTGCACTCAGAACAGTGACCCTGTCACAGTGCCATGCTGGAGCCCCCATCTTGCTTTTTGGTCACCCCTCCTAGCTCTTGGGTAGCCTCCCACACAGCACCGTGCTGGGAATGGGAACCCAGGCTCTTATCCTTGTCTCATTCATACCCTAGCCCAGTTCTGAGGCTCAGTGCATGGAGGACTCGACCACAGGAAGGCCGGGTGTGGTGTCACCCTGTCCCTGCAAACCCAGGCACGGTGGTGCATGCCTGTGAGAGTTACACTCTGCCAAGCAGTGAATTTCAGGCTCAGACAGACAGTCACTCTGTGCCCCTCTACCTTTGTCCAGATAGTTGTGGTCAGAGGAAGCTTGGGTGCGTTCTGTAGGGAGAGCCGTGGATCAGATGGGATGCTCTCAGCAGGAAGGCCTCAACAATGTAGGTCCCACAGGGGCGTCCAGAACGTCACCATGGGGAAACTGAGTAAGGCCCTGTCCCCTGTGTCCCCAGGCCACACCCCACCACGGTGTCTACTCCCGAGAGGAAGAGCTGCTGCGTGAGCGGAAGCGCCTGGGCGTCTTCGGTATCACCTCCTATGACTTCCATAGTGAAAGTGGCCTCTTCCTCTTCCAGGCCAGCAACAGCCTGTTCCACTGTCGGGATGGTGGCAAGAATGGCTTCATGGTGAGGCACAGCCTACATCCTGGGCTGGGGACATGGTACCAGTGGCCTGAACCAACCCCCCTGTCCCCAGGTGTCCCCTATGAAGCCGTTGGAGATTAAGACGCAATGCTCCGGGCCACGCATGGACCCCAAGATCTGCCCCGCAGACCCTGCCTTCTTCTCCTTCATCAACAACAGTGACCTGTGGGTGGCCAACATCGAGACAGGGGAGGAACGGCGGCTCACCTTCTGTCACCAGGGTGAGGCTTGGGCGTGAGTGGGGCTAGCAGGCTGCCTGGCCACACCAGCATGTTCTGGGAATCGCTATTGTACTGCCAGCTCAGCTTCTAGAATATTCCCTCACTGTTCAGTGATGTGCACTGCCCTGGACACCCAGCCCTTAAAAGCCAGCGCAGCATCTATCCAGCATGTGTGGAATTTGTCTCCAAGTTGCTGACTCACGGTGGTTATCAGGAGGCTGTATCACTCACAGTGTGCCTTCCCCCAGGCTCAGCCAATGTCTTGGACGATCCCAAGTCTGCAGGTGTGGCCACCTTTGTCATCCAGGAGGAGTTTGACCGGTTCACTGGGTGCTGGTGGTGCCCCACGGCCTCTTGGGAAGGTAGGCAGCTCACTCACTTCTCAGGGCCTATGCCTCCACTGAATCGGCCCATCATAACCAACACCAAGTCCATTAAATATTCATGGTAAGGTCTGCACAGCACAGGGAGATGACGAAGGCTTTGCCTTACCTGAGCCTGCCATTCCTATAAACCACATTTCCAAAGACAGAACACTGGGCAACCCTCAGACATCAGAGCCATGCCCCCAACCCCTCTACCCTTGACCACACCCAGCCCTTCTAGGTGGAGGCACCCCCCACCACATCCCTAACCCCTCACTGGGGGAATTCTAGGCGGGGCTCCATCCTGACCATACCCCCAGCCCCTCTAGATGGGGACTCTACCCCTGACCATGTCCCCTATCCCTCATTGTGGTTATTTGCATTTCCTGGGCATGTAAGTGTGTGTTTAGGTTACCTGACAAAATTGCCTTGACTATTAGCATAGACGAGAAATCTGTGGCTCCACACTGGCCTCTGGTTCTGGGGTACAATATGACAAAGCTTGCTTTTCCTTAAGGCTGTGATACACATCTGGTGTCCTCAGTTGCCCATGTGTCTATGAGTACTCCTAGCATACTGGCCCATGGTCCATCCCCTGACCTCCCTCACAGACGCACAAAGGCGAGGCTTAGACTAGAGCTGGAGCACCTGGTTTTCGTCCCAGTTTGACTCTACACCCCAGTCAGGTGGCTCTGTGTCTCTTTGTGCTGACTCCTGCTGTCCCTTGAGGCTCAGAGCCCTGTGTGGTGTGGCAGGCACCCTGAGTCTCTCTCCTCTTCCCTGACTAGGCTCTGAAGGCCTCAAGACACTGCGCATTCTGTATGAAGAAGTGGACGAGTCTGAAGTGGAGGTCATCCATGTTCCTTCCCCTGCCCTGGAGGAGAGGAAGACAGATTCCTACCGCTACCCCAGGACAGGTGGGTGTGGCCTCCGCATCGCAGTCAGCACCCTTTTGCCCTCTGGGATCCTCTCTGCCTGACTTTGTTCCGTCTCATGGTTGCAGAGTTCAGAAGTCGCTGATTCTCTAGGTAGATCAGGATAGTGAGTGTGGCAGCATCTTCCCACTGCCTGATGTCACATCTCAGGTGTCTCTACAGGACAGCCACAGACAAGCAGGCTGTGCCTCATGGAAGATCCTAAAGCACAGTGGTACCTGTGAGGCAGGAGGCTCCTGAGTTCAGACCACAGCATCTGTCAATAAAATAAATGGAGGAAGCTCCAGAGACTGGCTCTCCTGGCTGGGCCCCTGTTTCTTTGGTATCTCAAGGTGTTAGAAGCCTCAAGCTAGCCTCAGCCCTGGCCAGCCTTAACCTCAGGCCTGCTGCCTGTGCCCCTGTGGGAGTCAGTGGAGACAGAATTCCCTGGTGTGCAGAGTCCCAGGCCCCATCGCCGGCACCACAACAGCTGACGCGTGTGCTAGGGCATGCCTGTTAGTGCAGGAAGATCAGGAGATCAAGGTCAGCCTTAGCTTTGTGAAGGCTCTGGGCCAGCCTGGACTACATAAGACCCTATTTCAAAAATCCAAATACATAAAATAAACTACCATTGCAAACACACCGTGAGCTCTCTCAGGCGCTGCGTGGGTGGGCCCTCAGCTTTCCAAGGAACATCTAGGGGACCATCCACATTTACCCTGTGCTTGGCAGGGTAGGAACTGAGGCTCAGGCATGGTGAAGGCATTGTCAGGTGCCCCATGTTACCCCATAGGTGGGGCCTGATCTATCTTCTAGAGGAATCACAGGATCTATCCCTAGCACCCTAAGAAAACTGTCCCAGCCTGTGGCCGCTGCCTCCCAAGGGCTGGGCCTGGCTGCATGTGGTGACCATGTCCCTTTTGTGTTGTATTTCCATTCTAGGTGACAAAGTAATATTACATATCCCCTGTTAGGAGTGTGGTCCAGGCCCTGGGTCAGAGTCTCCCTGCCCTGGAGACTTTGTGTCATGCCTGGGAGATGCCCTGCTACCTTCCCACAGGTGTGGTCACACAGTCCCTGGCCAGGGTGGCCACTGGTGGCCTGGCACTCACCTGGCCTTCCCCCAACAGGCAGCAAGAATCCCAAGATTGCCCTGAAGCTGGCTGAGCTCCAGACGGACAGACAGGGCAAGGTAAGAGCCGAGCACATTTTAGGGAAGCTCCAGAAGGATTGGAGGTAGGGGTATGCACACAGTCAGTCTATTCTCTGCGAAGTGTGGTGCAGCCAAGTGGCCTCACCTGTATCCCGTGGTAACCACTGCCCAGAACACTGCGGATCAGATTGCCAGGGTGCCAGGCCTCAGGTCAGTGCATTGAGGTCTCACGTTGGGTAGGGCAGTGTTCTGGGTCCTTCTCTGTCCCTACCTTCTTGGCGTTGCTCACCTAGAGGCACTGAATAGGGCCTTACAACCCAGAATGTGTGCGGAGCAGCAGAAGCAACACAGTCCCTGTAGGAGGCCTTTAGCGAGTGCATCCACCTGCCCGTGGCAGGCTCGTCCTTCACTGCCCCATTCAATGAGAGGTGCTGATGCTGTCCCGAAGTCCAAATCCTCAGGTCACCAAGGACGTATGACATTGAAAGTTTGTCAGGCAGCACCTGGGCCAGTGGCTGTGTGCGCTTGCTGATGGGGACACCAGGCGGGCAGAGCTTGTGTAGCTGCAGGATGCTGGCCCCGGGGATTTGGTCCTTATGTTGACTATGTGTACAAACGTCAGAGGACATCTTGTGGGGATCGGTCCTCCCGTGTGGCCCGTAGTGATCAAACTTG
This sequence comes from Sigmodon hispidus, assembly GCA_004025045.1. Classification (NCBI taxonomy): domain Eukaryota; kingdom Metazoa; phylum Chordata; class Mammalia; order Rodentia; family Cricetidae; genus Sigmodon; species Sigmodon hispidus. The sequence continues at coordinate 29,980 of PVIH01012979.1, read as the reverse complement.
GGTCATCAGGCTTGCTGACATCACCTCTTCCTGCTGGCTCTGGCAAGCTTTTGTAAAAACTTTCATAACATCCAGGGAAAGTATAAGATAGGCCCCATGTCTTTGTCATTTGCTCGTCTTTTTTTAATGCATATTAGACTCTCACTCACTGAGTCTCTTGTACGTCTTTTCGAACGGTTCACCAGCATTACCTGCAGTGTGGGTCACCACCCACCAGGCTGTGGGTTTTTCTTGTTTTGTTTTCTTTTTTTAATGTGTGTGAGTGCAGTGCCCTTGGAGGCCAGAAGAGGGCATCGGATCCCCGGAGCTGGACTTACAGGCGGACATGAGCTGCCTGTGAGTGCTGGGAACCGAACACAGGCCTGCATGAGCAGTAAGGGCTTACCTCATCCTTGGCTGGAGCCAGGCCTCTGCTACAAACAGGCTCCTGAGCCGGGGACGGGCTGGTGGCCCTGATTCCCATTCTCCCATCATGCACTTAATCGGCTGGCCCAAGTCCAGGGATGACCCGGGGCAGAAATAGGCGGTTCCAGAACCATCCTGGTGTGGCAGGGAACACAGTATGATGTGCTTTTATCTTTACACATCCTGTCCTTTGTCCCGTCCCGTCCCCTCCCCAGTGGAAGGAGATGTTACAACTGCCGAGAGCCACAGGTTTGTTTGTGCCTTTGACAGTGTAGGTGCTCTGTCAGCCGTACAGGCTGAGGGGCCAGGCTGGACATTCCCTCCCAGGGCTGGATAGGATCTGTCCCAGCAACTCAGGTGACCACATCTCGCGTCTCCGGTGGACCCCATGATAGTGTGTGTGCATATGTCTGTCTGTCTGTCTCTCTGCATCTTTCCCTTGTAGGATGGATTAGGGCCCCACCCCAGTGGCTTCCTCCTCATCTATATACCTCAGAGAGCTGTGCGCATGCCTGCCTGCCTGCCTGCCTGCCTTAAGATTTTACTTGTTTTTGCTTTTTTGAGATAGTCTTTATAGCCCTGGCTGTCCTGGAACTCCCTCTGCAGACCAGGCTGGCCTCAAATTCAATAAGATCCATGTGCCTCTGCCTCCCGAGTGCTAGGATTAGAGATGTGGGACATCATGCCTGGCTACTTACTTTTAGGGGATGAGTGAGTGTTGATCTGCTTAAATGTATGTGAACTGTGAGCATAGTGTTCATGGAGGTCAGGAGAGGGCAGCGGAGAGGTCCTCAGACTGAAGTCTAGCCTGTTAGATGCCCTGTGGGTGCTGAGCGCTGAGCCATCAGGACACTGGGCCCCAGGAGGCTGTGACATTGTGTGCGATGCGGCCCTGTCTCCCCAGATTGTGTCGAGCTGTGAGAAGGAGCTGGTGCAGCCGTTTAGTTCCCTCTTCCCCAAGGTGGAGTACATCGCCCGGGCTGGCTGGACACGGGACGGCAGATAGTGAGTGTCTGGGGCCACCAGGGTGGAGTGGGGTGCCTGCACCTTTTCCCCAGCCTCATCTAGCAGATCTCCAAATCTGGGGACTTGGGCAAGACCCAAAGGTGGGACAATGCAGGTGTCCCAGAATACAGACAGGACACAGGAATGCCTCTGAGTCCCTCGGTGTCTTGTGTTTTTCCATAGCTGGGACAGAATGCGGAGACAGTCTGCTCACCCCTTCCTCCTCATTTCCTTTCCCCAGGCCGACCTAGCACTCTGAAGCTCAGGATAACCCTAAATTCTTTTCTTTTTTAAACTTTATTTATTTATTTATTTGCCTTGGTGTTTGCCTGGAACTACAGACAGTTGTTAGCTGCCATGTGGGTGCTGGGAATCGAACCCGGGTCCTCTGGAAGAGCAGATGGTGCTCTTAACCGCTGAGCCATCTCTCCAGCCCCTAACCCTAAATTCTTAATACCCTCACCTCTACCTCCCCACTGCTGGGGTGACAGATGCATTCTCATGCCCAGCAAATCCATTTCAAAGTAAAACACCTGGACTTGCAGAGTGGTCTAGCACACACAAGGCTCCAGGCTTGTGCCCAGCAACTCTCTGCCAGAGGAGGCAGGAGAATCATGGGTTCAAGGTCAAGGTCATCCTCAGCTGCACAAGACCCTTGCTAAAAAAAAAAAAAAATAGCCACTTGTCCAATTTGAAAATGCTATCTGAGGCCTTAGTCATGTAGACTGCGTGGATCTCAGCAGGGCAGGCAGGGAATGGCCTTGACTGGCCCTGTCCCTCCCGCTGCCTCCTCTCATCTTCCAGCGCCTGGGCCATGTTCCTGGATCGTCCCCAGCAACGGCTCCAGCTGGTCCTCCTGCCCCCGGCCCTCTTCATCCAGTCCCCTGAGAATGAGGCACAGCGGCAGGCAGCTGCCAGAGCCATCCCCAAGAACGTGCAGCCTTTCATCATTTATGAAGAAGTCACCAACGTCTGGATCAACGTAAGCAGAAGCCCAGGGCGCCCACTGTCCCCACACCCTGGTCCCCGTGGGCCATTGGGCTGGGCTCTGGGGTCTGGCCAGCCGCAGAATCCTCTGACCCAGTCAGCTCTTCCCACAGGTCCATGATATCTTCCACCCGTTCCCGCAAGCTGAGGGCCAGCAACATTTCTCCTTCCTCCGTGCCAACGAGTGTAAAACTGGCTTCTGCCACCTGTACAAAGTCACCGTGGACCTTAAAGCCAGTGACTACGACTGGACAGAGCCCCTGAGCCCCACAGAAGGTGAGCAGAGCATCAGTCATAGTTGGCGGGAGCGGGGAGTGGCCACACCCTGCCCTTGGGCCATGGGCAGCATCCAGTAGCTAAGGGTCTGTTGATTGCCTAGGTGGGGTTTCCTAAGTGCCTGTGCACGGACTGAATCTGATGTCACCAGGCCCATGCGTCACTGTCACTGCTGTGTGCCACCTCTGTTGTGGGTTTTTCCTGTCATTTTCCTGGTGTGCGGCCAGATCTGCTTGTTTCTAGTTCTCTGTTGCCCGTGTTTGGGTTCCAGTCTCAGCCCATTTGTCTCAGAGCTTCAGATCCTCTGCGCCTTGATCAGAGTGGCCCTAGGGGCTAAGGATGCCACTGTCTGAGAAGGGACATGGTGCGTGACGGTGTACGCAGCTGACCCCAGACTCCCATGGCTGAGGCTGGAGGGGCAGGGCCTGTCTGGGCAGTCAAGCAGAGTGTGTTCTCCTGAAAGATTAGTGGAGCAGGCGGTCCTGCCAGAGTGACTGTAGATTGGGATAGAGAGAAGGTAAATGTGGCCCAGTAAGGAGGAGAATGAGGGACATTGTTCTAGATGTGAGTCAGTGCCTCGGGTGATGGGGACTAGGAATGCATGTGGTCTGTTCTCAGTGACGGCTTGAAGCAGAGAATGCAGCTGTGCACAAAGCCTGCATGCAGGACAGAGGATGCAGTTTTGCAGAAGCCTGGAGGAGCTTCAGGGAGGTGGAGCAGCAGGCGAGTGGTGGGGGCAGTAGTGGGCTTGACCCAGAAGGAGGCAGGAAATGGTTGGTTCTACCATCAGTGTGAGGTGACTGGACATTGCAGGGCTCAGGACACGGTGGAGAGAGTGAGTAACATTAGGCCGCAGTTGAATCCAGAGCTGTGCCCGTGGTCTTCACTGAACATGTGGTCCTTAGTGATGCTCTCTCCCAGCGGGAGACTCTAGGGCCCATCAGGAGAGTGCAGCTCCCAGTGTGGTTTGGAGCTGGTGGCTTGAGGTGCTGGGTCTCAATAGACTATGCTTCTAGAAGAAACTCATGGCTCCTGGGGTGATGGAACCCCAGGGGACTGGGGGCACTTTCAGGCTGTTCTTGAGAGCATGCCTGGGGCCATCAGGGTTGAGATCACAGCATGTGCAATGAAGCTGTGTCTTCTGCATCAAGGCCTTTGCACAGGTGTGGCCTCCACACTTCTACCTGCTCTGTGCCAGCAGTTCCCACAGCTGTGACAGCTTCACATGTCCCTGGATGTCGCTCAGACCCCCTGAAGACAAGTCATCTTCAGTGAGCACCAGTTCAGAGGTGGTGCCCACAGTGTGCTGTGGCTGCCATGGGCTCAAGGGACAGAGAGGGGGTGAGACAGTGTCTGAGGGCCAGGAGCCACAGGGAGTCCAAGCCTTATGTCCTGGCTGCTGTGGTACTAAATGACTAGAGGCTCGGGCTGGTGCTGGCTACGGCCTCTGTGTCACTGCTGGCAGTGACCTCAGCGTTATAGGAATGTCACCAACTCTGAACTGCACCCTGCTGGGCCACCACCACTGCACTCAGGGAGCTTGTGCCTAGAAACATCCCTCCAGCTCATGGTTGCCCAGCCCCACAGGCTTACTCAGGCCCCAGCATGGACCTCCTGATGTGCTGTGATAGCAGCTGAGTGTCTGAGCAGGCAAGACCTAAGGAAATGGGAGGGAGATTCAAAAGGGCTAGCCTGGGCTGGGGCTGAGTTGATACGGTGTCTGCCATAGGCTCTGTCCCCAGCACCACAGAAACCATGTGTGACAGAACATCTGTCAGGTGGCGGCAGGAGGATCAGGACTTCAAGGTTATGTGAGCCCGAAGTCAGCCTGGGCTCATGAGACCCTGTTTAAAATGGTAGTGGAGGAGAGGGGTCTCAGGGGGTCCAACACTGGCTGCTCTTGCTTAGGACCCGGGTTCAGATTCCAGCACAGCTCAGAACTCCACTTCCCTGAGTTCTTCGCCCTCTGCTGGCTGCTGCAGGTACTACACACACATGGTGCGCAGGAATACACCTGCACACCTGACGTAAAAGTTAAACTTGCAGAAGGGCTGTGGAGGATGAGGAGGGTGGCTTTGGAAGGATACACCGGGAGGTGGAGTGTGTCTAAGTGACATGGCCGTGATGACAGCAGATAACCTCTGATGCTGAAGTCCAGCTGCACAGCCTCACATCTGAGGAATAGAGGAGCAGAGTGGTGGTTCTGTGGAGGCAGGGCATGTGAGGGTTAGCCTGGGCAATGTAGATCTCCCGGTCCCCTGAAGCTGTCCCAGTCCATGTCTGAGGGACCCTAGCAAAAGCCTGGTCTGTCTGGTAGGCCCCGGAGGTGGCTCCAGCCCTGATTCTCAGCAGGCCTCAGGGAAACAGAACCTGGTTCTGTTTGGTGGTATTGGTTCTGCTCTTGAGTAGGGAGACTCACTGTAGCTCAGGCTAGCCCAGAACTCACAGAGATTAAAGGTGTGTGCCACCATGCCTGGTTGCCCAATGGATGACTGGTTGTCGTTCTGGTGGCCCAGCATGATCTAGGGAGGTCACGGCCACTTATCACTTGCCACACCTGCTATAAGGTGGAAGGCACCTCTCTGGAATCGCTGGCTGGCCCCACTGGTCACCCCTTAGGCCAGGCTGGGCACTGGCTATGACTGTCCCTGACATCAGTGCTTCCGGTCCGTCCTGTGTCCTCATCCCTCTGCTCTCCATCCCACAGATGAGTTTAAGTGCCCCATCAAGGAGGAGGTCGCCCTGACCAGCGGCGAGTGGGAGGTCTTGTCGAGGCATGGCTCCAAGGTAGTGTTCTCCAGTCCTCCTGTGGCCGCCCCACCCCCGCCCCTGCCCCCGGACCCTGCAGCTCCCTCCCTCTCCCAGGACAGAAACTGATTGAATGCTGAGGGCCGGCCAGCCTCCACCCACTCCTTGTGGGGGGGCTTCCAGGTTATGGCGGCTGTATGTGCCCAGACAAGCCACCCAGGGCCCCCCAAACAAAGAACCAGGTTTTCTATTTTTTACTCATTTTTTTAAAGTTTCAGTGCTTGGCACAGCACCCGGGTCCTCATGAGTGTTAGGCAGGTTCCCACTGAGCCCTATGGCAGCCACACACACTCGGAAATGCTCTTAGTGCCATCCTGCCTGTGTGACCACGTTCCCGCCTGTGTTGACACAGAGAGCACTTTCCATGTGGCTTTGAGCCTTTTTCTTGGGAACTAAGGAAAAACTTGAGGCGTGGCCTGTCACCCCAGTACTCAGGAGCCAAGGAGGGGAAAACCTGGCCTACACGGCCTCAGTCTCAAAGTCAAACAAACAGACACGTATTTTTACTTTTTGAGAAAAGATCGCCCTTAGCCCAGGCTAGCCTTGAACTCATTATATTATGTTGCTGCAGGTGACCTCAAGCTTCTGAACTCTCGAGTGCTGGGTGAAGCATGCCCAGCTTATGTGGTGTTAAGATGGCCCCAGGGCCTTCCTTGTGCATGCTGGGGGAATGGCCTGTTCCTGATGCTCTGCCCTCAGTCTGTGATGCTGCAGGGCTGCTGCTGTCTGGGGCACTGGGTGGGGGTGGGGGATTGTCTCTTGATTACAGTCCCTGGACCAGGGCTAGGGAAGGTAGTGTAGCCAGGCACGGCTGGTCACAGAACCCCCCCTTGCCCGCAGATCTGGGTCAATGAGCAGACGAAGCTGGTGTACTTCCAAGGCACCAAGGACACGCCCCTGGAGCATCACCTCTACGTGGTCAGCTACGAGTCGGCTGGCGAAATTGTGCGGCTCACCACGCCCGGCTTCTCCCACAGCTGCTCCATGAGTCAGGTGGGCATACACCCCTTCCCACCCCAGTCTCCCAGGGCCTGAGAGGCTGGAAGAGTGAGGAGGCCGATTCTCCTCTAATCCAGTCTACAGCCCTCAGCCTGTCAGAACATTCTAGAAATACATTGAGGATGAGACCTGGGATTGGCCCTCACTGGGCTAAAAGGGTGGCGGCGATGACCTGCGGGTGGGTAGGGTTGGTAGCATTTCTGGGGAAGGCAGAAGCCTGCTCTGGTGCGCTGAGCGCCACCCTGCTGCCAGCAGAACTTCGACATGTTTGTGAGTCACTACAGCAGCGTGAGCACTCCGCCCTGCGTGCACGTGTACAAGCTGAGCGGCCCTGACGACGACCCGCTGCACAAGCAGCCACGCTTTTGGGCCAGCATGATGGAGGCAGCTAGTGAGTACATCGGCCTCGGGAAACTGGGGAGACACACACACACACACACACACACACACACACAGAGGTAGAGAGCCAGGGCTCCCGGGGCCAGGTGCAGAGAGAGAACAGCCCCCACTGTCACAGCAGACAAGGTTCCTTTGTGTCTGCCTGCCTCTGGCACCCGACAGCAACCTCCATGACAGTACCTCAGAAAGCAGCTGTTTAGGTGCTGTCCATTCTCAGGGAGCTCGGCATCACTCCGCCTGAGTACCTGTGAGCTCCAGTTTCAGCACTGGAGACTGAGTTCTTGTTAGGCCACTGTCCCTAGGCGGGCCTGTGAAAACCTCCAGTCTGTGAGGCTCAGTGGCAGAGGACTAGCATGCCTGAACCCCAGTCCACCCCCAGAAACCCGGTGTGGTGGCGCACACGATCATCCCAGCCATCAGGAGGCAGGGCTTGTGTCTGTAAGTCTGGGTCCAAGCCAGCCTAGGCTACATAAAGAGATGATGTCTCAGGAAAGCAAGGCCTTGGTCCCACCACAGCAGGTGACCTGTGTGGCTGCAAGCCAGCCCTTGGCAGCCCAAGGACAGCCATGGTGAAGGGTGACTGTTGTGACTGTCAATTGGCAGCCATTTTAGGCCTCCACCATTCCCCTCTCCCCACAGCGATCAGGCAGGTGGGGGAGCCCTGCAGGGGTAGGCAAGTTCTGGCCATGCCAGGGGATTGTATGTCCCCCATGGCACCCCCCAGGTAGCTCCCCCAGGCAGAAGCAGTGGGGGTGCAGCTGAGGTCCACAGGCCTGGGTTTGGGGTGGGCGTGGCCCCGCTGGCCACTCTCCTCAGCACCTCTGTCACCGCAGACTGCCCCCCGGACTACGTGCCCCCCGAGATCTTCCACTTCCACACCCGTGCCGACGTGCAGCTGTACGGCATGATCTACAAGCCACACACTCTGCAGCCGGGGAAGAAGCACCCCACTGTGCTCTTTGTCTATGGGGGCCCACAGGTGGGTGCAGCCTGGCCCAGGCCCCGCCCCCCAGCGCCCCTGTAGCTCTCACCACCCCGTCACCTGCAGGTGCAGCTGGTGAACAACTCCTTCAAAGGGATCAAGTATCTGCGGCTCAACACGCTGGCATCCCTGGGCTACGCCGTGGTGGTGATCGATGGCCGGGGCTCCTGTCAGCGGGGCCTGCGATTTGAGGGGGCTCTGAAAAACCAGATGGTGAGTCCTCTTCCTGTAGTGTAGCCCTTGGGAACACGGGTGCCCACCACTCCCCCAGCCTGGGGCAGCCTGGTCCACGGGAACCCCAGGGTGGGTCTGATGGGAGTGGCAGATAAGGGAGCTGATAGGGTGATGGCTGACAGTGGGGATGGTGATTATGGCGGGGATGGTGGGGGTGCTGAGGATGGTGGTGGTTACGGTTATAGTGATGGGGTGCTGAGGATGGTGAGGATGCTGAGGATGGTGAGCATGGTTACGGTTATAGTGATGGGGTGCTGAGGATGGTGAGGATGGCTAAGGTTATAGTGATGGGGTCCTGAGGATGGTGAGGATGGCTAAGGTTATAGTGATGGGGTCCTGAGGATGGTGAGGATGGTTACGGTTATAGTGATGGGGTGCTGAGGATGGTGATGATGCTGAGGATGGTGATGGTTACGGTTATAGTGATGGGGTCCTGAGGATGGTGAGGATGGCTAAGGTTATAGTGATGGGGTGCTGAGGATGGTGATGGTGGTTATGGTTATAGTGATGGGGTGCTGAGGATGGTGATGGTGGTTACGGTTATAGTGATGGGGAGCTGAGGATGGTGAGGATGGTTACGGTTATAGTGATGGGGTGCTGAGGATGGTGAGGATGGTTACGGTTATAGTGATGGGGTGCTGAGGATGGTGATGGTTACGGTTATAGTGATGGGGTGCTGAGGATGGTGAGGATGGTTACGGTTATAGTAATGGGGTGCTGAGGATGGTGATGGTGGTTACGGTTATAGTGATGGGGTGGTGGGGACGGGGTGATGGGGAATTATGGGGTGGTGATGACAATGGTGGTTATGGTGATGGTGTTGATGATGGTAGTGATGGGGGTGATGGGGGTGGTCGTACCATCCCTGCAAACATAAAGGTGTAGCTTCAGCAGGGCCAGCCTGGGCAGACACTACCAGAGTACCACTCTGAGTCTGAAAGGAGAGACTTTGTAGCAACAGGGTGCTGGGATGTGGGATCCTGGTTACCACCCAGTCACGAATGCTGAGTTTCCACAGGGCCAGGTGGAGATTGAGGACCAGGTGGAAGGCTTGCAGTATGTGGCCGAAAAGTATGGCTTCATTGACCTCAGCCGCGTCGCCATCCATGGCTGGTCCTATGGTGGCTTCCTCTCACTCATGGGCCTCATCCACAAGCCACAAGTGTTCAAGGTGGGTCTCACTCCTGTCTAGATGCCTGCAGCCCCATGCCACCTGCCCTTGACCCCTGTCCCCACCCCGGAGCCCCAACTTGGAGCAAGCACCTTGGCAGGGGCCTTGCCACCTGGCTATCTCTCCCCGCAGCCGCCCCACGAGGCCGAGTCCCCCTCCTCATTGCCCGCCACCACCGACCCCAGGATGGCATCCGCCAGCAGCTCTATGTGGGAGGCCAAGCCCGGGACCCCCGCCTCGGAGGGGCAGAGGTGGGGCATGCTGTGAGGAGCAGCAGGGGGGCGCAGGCCCCGGGACTGGCAGGGCACTGCGGGGCGGCGGCCATGAGGAGGCGGAGGAGGCAGGAAGGTGGGACGGGCCCTTCTTCCACACCCTGTGTGTCCTGGAGCATTCAAGGCCCATGGGAACACATCTGAGGGCCCCCTTCCAGCCACCACCCTTGTGCATGAGCTGCCTGGCCCTCCAGAATCCCAGCCAAGGACAGGCCCTAGGTCCGACGCCCTTTTCCTTCTCTCTCTCCCTGCCCAATCCATCCTGTGTCTTCCAGGTAGCCATTGCGGGTGCTCCTGTCACTGTGTGGATGGCCTATGACACAGGGTACACGGAACGGTACATGGATGTCCCTGAAAACAACCAGCAAGGATATGAGGCGGGGTCTGTGGCCCTGCACGTGGAGAAGCTGCCCAACGAGTAAGCCACTCACTCACTCCTCCAGTATCACGCGCCGCAGGCTGCCCTGCTGAGCTAGCTCAGGGATGATGGCAGATCCTGACCTGGTGGTGCAGGATAGTGCAGTGGCACCCTGCCTGCCTGAAGTGCTTGCCCACACATGGTCAGTCAGAGGAGCAGGCACTCGCCATAGTACAGTGTGGCACAGGCATCTCCACCTTTGGGAACCCTCATGCCTGCACCCCTGCAAGGCTCCTGCAGTCAGTCCTGATCACTGCACTGAGCTGTGGAGGTACAGCCAGAGTTGCCAGGGCCCAGACATCACTGTTGCTGGGATGGCTCTTTCTCTGCAGGATGGAATCTTCTAGAACTAGAGATCTCATGTGTATACAACATTATAAAGCCACAAAGATACCAAATGCCACTCTGTCATTCATAGAAACAATTAGTGCAAAAAAATTAGTGTATAAAGTTGAAATAAAATAGCTGGGCCAGGCCCCGTGGTACTGCATGTGGCCAGCATGCAGCAGGCCCTGAGCCGCAGCCCAGCACTGTAGAACCCAGGCACGGCAGCACACACTTCAATCCCAGCACTCAGGAGGTGGAGGCAGGAGGATCAGTTCAGTGTCATCCTTAGCTACAGTGGTAGTTTGGGACCAGCCTGAACTACATGAGACCCTGTCTCTAAAATAAACAAATAAATCTAATATAAAAGAGAAAATTCACCTTTTTGGTCATTCCCACCACTTTTGATAATCTGAGGAGCTGGCTGGTGCATAATGCAATGGTCAGTGGTAGTCATAGTGTGAATATGCTTCTAGAACACTCCATCCACCACACCAGAACGCCTGCAGCCCTTCCTTCGGCTATGAGCCATGGGAGTTGCCCCCTGCCCCCAGAGGCTTTACTCCCTCTCCTGTCTCCTCCAGGCCTAACCGCCTGCTCATCCTCCATGGCTTCTTGGATGAGAATGTCCACTTTTTCCACACAAACTTCCTCGTGTCCCAGCTGATCCGGGCAGGGAAGCCATACCAGCTCCAGGTGAGTTTTTCCGGAGGCTATGTCTGGGACACCCCCCTCTCCTGCCTACTGCTGTCTGAACTCTTCAGGGTCCCTGTGTTCAGTCATATCTTTATTGTCCATCTTGTGCCAACAACCGCCATCTTCCAGGTCCTCAATGATCACACCAGAGCCTCCTGCTTTGATAAATTCGCTTGGCTACAGGCACGGGGATGCTTCCCAATAATTAGACCCTAGAGGACTGCCCTGAGGGAGGAGATAGTTAAGGTGGAGAAACTAGTGAGGACTATGGCCTTGGGAGTGAGGGTGGTGGGTGGGGCCTGCTGGGCGGATCCTTGACATAAGGGGTGGGGCTTGGGCAGTGAGGTGAGGAGAGGGGACCTTGGGGGTCTGTGCCTGGGGGACTCAGTGTCACCAGCCACACAGGATAGCAGAGGGGCAGCGCTCCCTCTCCTAAGGAGGTGGGGTAGGGCGCTGTGCCCTCAGACTTGTGACTTGGCAGGGGTGGCTTATAGAAGGCAAGGGTAGAGAGGAGGCCAGGGGGCTTCCATTCATTCCCAGCATCCCTTGTGGGTGGTAGCTGTGGGTCTCAGGAAGAGACCTCCATCCCTACCCTAGGCATGGGGAATGCAGTAACCACGTCACCAACGCCTCTGCCCTGTGGTGATCTGTGCACCCCAACAGTGCAGAGCCTTGTCCCCAGGTGGACCTGTGTGCAGCTCTGCCTCTTCCTCACACAGATCTACCCCAACGAGAGACACAGCATCCGCTGCCCTGAGTCCGGAGAGCACTATGAGGTGACACTGCTGCACTTCCTGCAGGAGCACCTGTGACCTTTGACCTCCAACCTCTGCCCTGATGCCATCGCTGCTTTTCTTGCGGTTTTGTAATCTTTTAGTTTTTGAAGCTTTCGATTTGTTTGCTTGCTGCTGCTTGGTGGCCAGGACAGAGACTGGCAGCCTTCATGCTGCCCTCCTTGGGCTGGTTAGGAAAAGGCCAGCACTGGGCCCACAGCCACCACAGGGGTTGCCTGGCCCCAGACTTCCAGCATCATCGCAACGCAGAAGCATGTGCCGCGTGCCGCCCGCCCCCCCTGCAAGGTCGTGTATGTTTGGGGAGCATTTTAAATAATTATTTAAAAGATAAGAAGCAAGCGGTACCTAACTATGAAATTGGAGGTACGGCACTGGGTGGCTGGGGACCCCACGGCCTCCTGACGCCCAGACTATGTGGAGTTGCCAAGCAAGCCCTTGTCCCGGGCACTCTGTCTGTCCTGCCTTTCCATGCCCAACTCCTCCTCCTCCGCCCGGGGTGGAGAGTCGGGGGAGGGTTGCCGGGGTCAGGAGTAGGACCAGTCCTGACCTCAGGGTTGTAGCCCTTCCCCGCCCCCCCAACCAGATGTTGGGCATAAAGAAGTAAAAAAGAAAAAGCAAAAAAACAAAAAAAAAAAAAAAAATACAACCCACCAGAAACCACCTCTACATATTATGGAAAGAAAATATTTTTGTCAATTCTTATTCTTTTATAATTATGTGGTATGTAGACTCATTAAACGATTCCAGATGGAAATGCTGTGAGGCTCCTTGTCAAGCTGTATTGGGCTGAGGGACTGCAGTAGGCTCAGTGGAGGTGGGGGGGGAGGGAATTAGGGACACAGGGGAGGGAGGTCCACTGGGGTGCATAGGATGCTCTTGGGAACTGGAGGCCATAGGGTCAGGAGTTTGAAACCCTGTCTCCAAAATACTTACTTATTGAAATTATTCTTTGAAGATGTTATTTTTAATCATGTGTGTATGTGCATGGATATGCATGTGTGCCTGTGTGTGTCAGGAGTATGGATATCTCCATAAGCCAAAGGAACTGGATTCCCATGGAGCTGAGTGTGGGCCCACTGAGAGGGTGTGTGGAATTAAATTTGAAAGCTCTGCACGAGCCCTGCCTGCCGAGCCCTCTCTGCAGCCTTAAAAGTATTGAAATTATAAAGGTCAGTCACGGAGGCTGTCCTAGCACTTCAAGGCACCAGCGGGCCTTGAGTGTCAGGATAGCGAAGGCCACACAGAGAGAGCTGGTCTGGGAGAACAGACTGGGGCTTGTGAGATGGCTCAGGGGTGAAGAGCACTGACTGTTCTTCCAGAGGTCCTGAGTTCAATTCCACAACCATCTATAATGAGATCTGGTGCCTTCTTCTGTATACTGTATACAAAATAAATAAAGCTTAAAAAAAGGAGCAACCAGTGCTCTTAATTGATAAGCCATCTCTCCAGATCACACAATAAAATATTCCTAAATAAAATTTAAACTATAAACTAACGTAAAATAAGTTACAAAGCGAAAAGTCATTTTTAAAAAGTAAAAGTGAAGCTATATTAAAGATAATTTAACAAAACAGTCAACCCCGATGCTGCCCGAAAGGTGGAAGCCTAAATGAGATATAAATGTAAAAATACCGGAACACCTTTTTCACCTTCATTACAATGACGTCAGGCACTTTGATTTGGTGAACCTGGGTTTAAGACGGGGAAAAAAAGGCAAATTCTGCACGGAAACTCTGACATCTGCAGCACAGAGATGAAGTCTCCCAGTTTAGCCGTGAGCGCCAATCAGAGGCGCTGCGGCACATCACGTGCCAAGATGTGCCCCGCCCCAACATGGTGGCCAGAGCCGAGGCCTGCGCGTCACTGTATCGGGACACGTGTCCCGCGCAGGCCGCTCCACGTGTCCCTCGCCGCGCCCTGTACGCGGGCGCCTGCGCATTGGCCCGGAACCAAGATGGCGGCGCCCAGCGGAGCCTTCTGGACCGCGCTGCTCCTGGCGGCCGCGGCGCTGACGTTGGTGGCCGCTGTGTCCGAGCCCACCACCGTGCCGTTTGACGTGAGGCCCGGAGGCGTCGTGCATTCCTTTTCTCAGGACGTAGGACCCGGGGTAAGGGCTGAGGCTCCCTCGGGGGCATCGACGACTGGGGACTGCCGCTGTGGGCGGGGCTACCCGGAGACCATCAGCTCAAGGGAGGCGTGGCTGCCTCGTCCTCCGCCTGTCCATCACTTCCTACCTGCAAGGCACTTTGTCCAACACATTCTAGAAAAGGGAATGTTTGCTGTGAGTGCGGTGGGTCTCAGGAAAATGCACTGTGCCGGTCCCAGGAGGGTTGCTCATGAACTCAGACCAGAGAGGAAGCACCCGAGGCCTTACGCGAGTGGGGCCATTCTTTTCTTTTTTAAAATATATTTAACTTGGGGCTGGAGAGATGGCTCAGCGGTTAAGAGCACCGTCTGCTCTTCCAGAGGACCCGGGTTCGATTCCTAGCACCCACATGGCAGCTAACAACTGTCTGTAGTTCCAGTTCCAGGCAAAACACCAAGACAAATAAATAAATAAATAAATAATGAAGTTTTAAAAAATAAAAAAAATATATATATATTTAACTTTATTTTATCTGCATTGGTGTGAAGGTGTCAGATCTCCTGGAACAGGAGTTACAGACAGTTGTCAGCTGCCATATGGGTGCTGGGATTTGAAACCAGGTCCTCTGGAAGGACAGCCATCTCTCCAGCTCCTAGTGGGAACATTCTAATGCCTGTGAATCCAGCAGCTAGTTGAATATCAGCCTCTTCAACTTACCTGTGACAGCTATGTCCCTGGTGACCATTTCCTGAGAACATTCTTAGAGCCCAGGGCTTCCTGGCAAGCCTGTGTTGCAGGCAGGAAGTAGCAAAGGCTTGTGCGTGTCATGGGCTCCCAGGTATTGATCCCAAAACCACTATTCTAAAAGGTTGTGCAAAGTTCTTGGTTTCTGGGCAGAGAGGAGTCAGATGGCCACTGGTGGGTGTCGTAGAATCTTTCTTTTGCTTTTATATGGTACTGGGTTGGAATCTTAAGGCTTCACACAGGCTGGTGTTCTACCCCAGCTGCAGCCCCTCACTGGGGGATTTTAGGCAGATGCTCCACCCCTGACCATGCCCTCAGCCCCTCACTGTGAGATTCTAGGCAGATGCTCCACCCCTGATCACACCACGACCCCCAAGGGGAAATTCTAGGTGGGAGCTGTACTGTACATCTCAGGTGTCTATTATCTATTATCACTTCTATTCCTGGGATGACTCAAGGTAGATCAGTTGGAGAACACATCATATGGAAGGGGATTGTCACAGCTTTTCAGGAGTTCAGCAAGGCAAAGGGGTGGGTCTACAGCATGGGGTCACAAGTTCAGCATAGGTAGAAAAGGATGGTTTCCAGGATATATTCGGCTTAGTAAACAGAAATTTCTGCCTGTAAGGCATGGAGATAATGCAGGACAATATGGGTCCTGTTTTGGTTTCATCAATACCTAAGATAGTAGACATACAGTGCCAAATCCAGTATCCTGGAGTCTTGATTCCGAACACTGAGACATTGACCCTTCAGCCTTCTGTTTTCTCTTCCAGGGCAAGTTTACGTGCACATTCACATATGCTTCCCAAGGCGGGACCAACGAGGTGAGTGACCCGGGGCTCACACAGGCGGAGTCGGGGAAGGCCAGGCTCAGCTCACTCTCACTTGCGGGCATGTTCTTGCCAGTCAGCACAGGGAAGGTGCAGACTCTTTCTCTTGATTTTTGGAAAAGACTTAATATTTTTAAATGTATTTTGCCTGCATGGTATCTGTGTACCACATAGGTGCCTGGTGCCCATGGAAGCCGGAAAAGGGTGACACAGCCCCTGGGCCTGGTGGTACAAGCAGGTGTACACTGTCATGTGCATATTGGAAGAGCAGCCAGTGCTCTTAGCATCAGAGCCACCTCTGCAGCCTACAACGACCCAGCCATCAGTATTTTCCAAGCTAATGTCAGACTCTGGGCAATCCCCCTGCCTCCATCTCTCTTGTGCCTAGATGAGAGACTTGAGCATCTAGACAGGGAAGGGATTGGTATGTCAGTGCACCTCACTCCTGTACCTCTCACTCAGGACATTGCCATCGATTGGAGTGTACTTGGTATGTCGCAGGTGTGTAGTTCAGAGTCCAAGATGACCCTTTGTGTGCTGCATGAAGGAGTCAGGGTTCCTCATGGCATCCGCTCACTGGACAGGACCCCTGTCCCTGTCCCTGTCCCTGTGAGTGAGTCCGGTTACCACAGCTGGAGGCTAGTCGAGGTCTGCCTGGGGGAGTGCTAGAAGCCTGTGTTGCTCATGGCTGGACTGGAGCACGCACGTGCACACACACATGCACACACACACACACACACACACACACACACACACACACGCACGCACGCACGCACGCACGCACGCACGCACGCACACGCACACACACGCCCCGCCACCCGCCTGCCCAGCTGGACAGCAGGTAGCTTCACAGCTGAAGGGACAGGATTCTTAGTCACATGAACCTGAAAAGACCCTAGTTGCCTTGGCTTTCACCTTAGAGAGCCAGTGACCTACAATGCCTATCCCTGACTTCTGATCCACTGGGATCGGTGAGCCCTGTGGTTCTTATGTGTCCATTTTGTTTATGCTTTTTGATGAGATCTTATGTGGCCTTTGCTCTCCCTGCCTCAGTGACCTGAGTGCTCAGATGGCAGTAACACTACCATGGACAGCGGGACTGTTGTTATCTCAGACAGTTTGTGCCTGAGCCGCCAGCCTGGGACAGTCCTCAGAGCAAACCCCCAGCAAGACCGTTCCCCTGCAGTAGAATGCGGACTAGTACAGCAGCATAGAGAGCATTAAGACCAGTCGTGGTGAAGTTAGATCCCTGCCCACCATGGGAGCAACCTGTCCCTCACCCAGGCCCGTTCATTGAGGGGAAGTTTTGGTCTCTATGATAGGAACCTTGCACATTAGTGTTCTGAGCAGAGCTTTTCATAAGGCAGTGACTGGAAGTGACCCAATGTCTATGGGTAGATGGGCATGAATGGACAGCAGCTGGATGGGCAGGAGTACATGCACTCAGGAACATTGTGTACGGCCTGGAGACAGATGCAGCCTTGCTTGGGGTATGAAATGAGTGAGTTGATTATTTACATAGCAAACAGAAGTAAAAGAAGAAATGGAGTGTCTGCAGATGGCAAAACATCTTCAGCCAGGTGCTCACTGTGCCCAGCAGAAACCAGCATGCGGTTCCCTCAGAGGCCAGAAGGGAGTGTGTGATCCCCAGGACCAGTTATGAATGATTGTATGGTGCCATGTGGGTGCTGAAAATTGAACCCAGGTCCTGTGCAAGAGCAGCCAGTGCTCTAACCACTGAGCTGTTTCTGCAGACCTTTAATCAATAAGAAACCAGCTGTGGACATAAGATGGCATCAGCTGGAGATCCAACTAGCAAGCCTCCAAGACAAGCATCCAGCTTTTATTCCCCGCCAGGGTTTTAAAAATACATAATTTTTAAGCATGTGTATATAGTTGGGTGTGGGAGCGTACACATGGGTTTGATCCCCACTGAGATTATGAGTGGTTATGGGCCACCATGTGGATGCTGAGAACCGAACCCAGGTGTCCTAGTCACAGTTTCCGTGGCAGTGATGAAATACATAACCAAAGCAAGTTGGGGAGGAAGGGGGTTCATTTGACTTACACTTCCACATTGCTGTGTATTATCCAGGAATTCAGGACAGGACCTCACAGAGAGCAGGATCCTGGAGACAGGAGCTGACACAGAGGCCATGGAGGGTGCTGTTTATGGCCTGTTCCCCTGGCTTGCTTAGCCTGCTTTCTATAGAACCCAGGACCACCAGGCCAGGCCGGGTACCACCCACAGTAGGCTGGGTCCTCATACATCAATCACTAATGAAGAAAATGTCCTATAGGCTGGCCTGCGCTAACTCTTATGGAGGCATTTTCTCAATTGAGGCTCCCCCGTCGCTGATCATTTCAGCTTGTGTCAAGTTGACATGAAACCAGCCAGGACAGCAGGTCCTCAGGAGAGCGTCTGTTGCTCACTGCTCAGTAGGCTACAGTCAGCTCTGGGGAGCAGTCACGCTGTGCTGTTCTGCCTTAGTCATTGCTGCTGTTACAGGCTGGGGCCAGCCTTCCCCCAAGAGCCAGCTAGCTTCTCCATGAGCTCAAGGAACATGTGACAGTTTCAGTTACAAGGAGCATGGCCCCCACACCTGCCACAGCTGAGGGGGTCCTCAAAAACACTGTTCAGTGAGAGACCCCACTGCAGGAAGTGTCCAGGACGGGGGAACCCAGAGACGAAGTGAATATGCTAGAGCTGGGAGGGTGTCCGGGGAAGGTTCAGCATGGGCCTTCCTTTTTCACTGGTGGGGGGGTGTCTGGATGCGTGACCATGATCGCTGCACCGTGGACCAGCCCTCACTGACTCGAGTTTTAATGTAAATGGTCCAGGGAAAGAAAAATCTTTATTTTGTCAGCAGTGGTAGGGGTTGGCGGGGCCTGAGATTAAATGGATATAAGGGGCTGATAGCTGGCGAGGAGGCAGCCCGGTGGGCTGGAAGCAGGAGGGTCAGAAGGTCAAGGTCATCACCAGCTTTACAGAGAATTCAAGAACAGCCTGGGCTACAGGAGACCCCGCTTTTAACAGAAAAGCAAGGTATGAGTGCAGTTGGGTCTCACAGCTTAGCTTTCCAGCAAAATGAACCCAAGCGACTGCAGGGTCCCCTTGTAATCAATGTAAACATGGCATGTCCTGGCACTGGAAAAGCTCCTCTGTGAAGCCAGGAGAGGCAGTAATGGGAGCTCCTGGGTGAGGACTTGTGGCCAGGGCTGCGGTGGGAACTGGTTAGTTGGGTTTGTTGTTTTTATGTTTTAATTTTAGTTATTTTATGTGTAAGGTGTTTTGCCAGCATGAATGTCTGTGCACCAGCTGCTTCTCTGCTGCATTGAGACTACAAAAGGGCTTCAGATCCCCTGGAATTGGCGTTACGGATGGCTGTGAGCCACTGGGTGGGTTCTGGGAACAAACCCTGTGTCCTCTGGAAGAGCAGCCAGTGCTCTTAGATCCACAGTATCTTTAGTTCTGGCTGCTCTGGTTGTTGTTGTCTGAGACAGGGTCTCCTGATGTAGTCCTGGTTGGACTAGAACTTACAACATAGCCCAGGCTGGCCTTGAACTCAAAGAGATATCTGCCTCTGCCTCCTGAGTGTCGGGAATAAAAGCACTTTTGATTTTTTTTTTTTTTTTTTTTTTTTTTTTTTTTTTTTTTTTTTTTTTTTTTTTTTTTTTTTTTTTTTTTTTTTTTGAGATGAGGTCTTTTGTAGCCCTCCTGGCTTCCTAGGTAGCTGAGGCTAACTCCTGATTGCCCTGAGCTGTGGTAACAGACATGCTCCATGGTGCCCCACTTCTGGGATTGGAGCCAGGGCTCCATGCTAGATACTGACCCACAGTTCCCAACCCTTGTCTGGGTTTTATATTTATGGTTGTAAGCCTAGCCTTTAATGGCTGAGCCATCTCTCCAGCCCTTGTCTGGGTTTTAGACAGGGTATCACCATTGCCACACTGGGAGCCATTCTCAAGATGTTGTCCCTTAAGGAAAGAATGACGTAGGCGATGTCTTGATCCACTGGAGAACAGTGTCTGTGGCTCTAGTGTGGGCCACAGCCTGAGAGGCACTGTGTACGGTGGGCTGTGGAAAGGCTGGCCCCTGCCCTTGCTCACTGAACCTCTCCTCTCTCCCCAGCAATGGCAGATGAGCCTGGGGACGAGTGAAGACAGTCAGCACTTGACTTGTACCATCTGGAGGTGAGCTGTAGCCACCGCACATGCACATAGCGCATTCCATGCAGGAAAGTGGGAAGCAGGCTGCGACCCCAGAGAAGCTGCCCGGGTAAAGTGCCAGGCCGGGGGGAGGGGGCAGAGAGCAGGGCAGGGGATTTGGAATTAAGGCACAGGACAGGAAGTCACCAAAGTGCTTTTTGGCAAATTTTAAAAATTGAGCTAAGAGTCCTGCCTTCTTTGGAGTAGAGTTGGTTCATGTGTCTCATGCTCACCAGCTTTGGGAAGGCAGAGGCAAGGGAATCAGAAGCTCAAGGCTAGCCTTGGCTAGCCTAGACTATCAGAAACCCCATCTCAAAAACCAGTTTTAAAACAAAAAAAGGCAAGCCAGCCTTATCCCCAGGGGCTGTCACCCCTACTCCCTCATTCCTGGTACCCACCGAGCGAGCTCCTTCCTGTCTCTGCCTTTACCTTCTTGGAAATTCCTATCATGAAATCCCCATGTCACCAGGCTCTTTCCGGGGCCTTGACAGGGTCCCCCAGCACTTACTCTGTCTCCCTACAGGCCCCAGGGGAAGTCCTACCTCTACTTCACACAGTTCAAGGCTGAGGTGCGGGGTGCTGAGATCGAGTATGCCATGGCCTATGTGAGTGCCAGTCTTGGGACCCAAGGATGGGAGGGCTCTGCAGGGTCCCAGATACCATTCACTGCAAGGGGCTCAGCCACCCTGCTGACCCCAGGGCTCCCACTCGAATGAGGGCACCTTGCCCATCCTCCACACAGACCTGCTTTACCCCAGGAGGCCAGAGAAATGGGAAGGTTGGCAGCAGAGGCCACTGCACGGTTAGTAGAAGATTAGTGGGAGGCAGAATGGCCTTGGGCCTGTGCTCTTCAGAGGCTGTTTGAGCACCGCGGCCTGGGAGTCTTGCTGGGAGCACCACATCATTCTAGCAAGCATGCATAGATGTAGGCCAGTGGAGGAGACCACCTAGGGACTGGAGGGGACCCTTCGATGATGTATGTCTACTGAAGTGCCCTGTTCTCTTTCAGTCCAAAGCTGCATTTGAGAGAGAGAGTGACGTCCCCCTGAAAAATGAGGAATTTGAGGTGACCAAGACAGCAGGTGGGTGAGGATGGGACCCATGGGTGATGGTAGGCATGCCAGCATCTAGCAAGAGCCACTGCAGAGCGCTGGCCAGGGCCTCATCTACACACTGCAGATCAAGAACTGTCTCGACTGGCAGCCGAGCTAACGGCTAGCTGCTTCCGAGATGTGCCCTGTGCTGTAGATGTTGCGGTCCGTTAGCTCGCTACATCTTAGGTGGCTGTCTGTACTGGTCACTTGCTGTTGTGACCGCACATCCAGGACAGGCTGATGTATAAAGCAGACACGGCCATTCAGAGCGCAGATCTAGAGCTTCCGAGGACCCAAAGTAGCTTGCTAGACTGTGAGGACCTGGTGAGGGAGACCATGGCAGAGCCCAGAGAAGTGGGTCCACAGGCCTCAGAAGAACCCATTTCAGGCCTTGCTGGGGGACTCTAGGCAGAGCTTCACCCTGACCATGTCCCAGCTAAGTTTCCCGGGTTGGCCTGGGTCTTCTCAGCGTCTCTCAGTCCCCAGAGTAGCTGCGGTAACAAACTTGTCACTGTTCCTAGCTCTGCAGTTTTCCCTAACCCACCTCCTGTCCAGCTATACCCATCCCTCTGCTGGCCCTGCCCCATCTCAGCATCTCATGTGGCATCGCGTTAGGCAACTGTGCCTTTGTCTTGCAGTGTCTCACAGGCCTGGGGTCTTCAAGTCTGAGCTCTCCAAGCTGGTGATCGTAGCCAAAGCAGCACGCTCGGAGCTGTGACTCACCTGCTGTGGGCTATGACGTCCTCCGGAGGCACGCTGGCCCTCACTACTCGTCTGGGACACTGGTTCCCACAGGAACTGGCACTGCCCATTTACAGCTCAAGCTGTGGCACTTAGCTGAGCTCTGCGCCCGCCCTGTCATTCACTCAGCAGGGAAGGCAGGACCCTGGGGCATTCTGGGCTTTCCTCGGTCACAGATGAGCATCTGCAGTCCAGGACTGTTTCTTACCCTGCCCAAGGCACCTCTGTTCGAAAGGAGGGGCGAAACAAGCAAACAAATAAATAAATAGCCTCCCCAGCTGGGGCTCCACAGGGTCAGGACTCAGACTCAGACTCCCATCGCCTTCCATGGTAGCAGCAGGCAGGCACAGGCACGTGGCCTCTCCCAAGTGCCAGCTGAGGTCCCAAGGCAGCCAGTGACTTTACACCTGCGTAGGGACGTGTCACTCCCTCTCCTGAGCCACCAGGGTGAGGCCCGTTTCCTCAGATCTCAGCTTCAGGTGGGCTTTTGAAGTCAGATGGAAGTGAGATGTTTGCAGCTCCATTTATGCTTGTCTGAGTCTGGGCCATGTGTGTGCCAGTGGAAGCCAGAGGAGGGCATGTGAGCACCTGTGTGTGCTGGAGATTGAACCTGCGTCCTCCGAGAGCGCAGCCAGTGCTCTGCTGAGCCACCTTCACAGCCCCAGTACAAAATTTGTAAAACTAAAACCAAAGTAACCTGCAGCCAATGAAACCTACAGAAGCCCTAGTCTTCCAAGCTTTTTGAGGGGTCCCATGGCCCCCAGCTTTGACCTGGGGCCAGACGTGAAGGACTGGGGCTGCCAGACAGCCTTGTGCCTCACACAGACCTGCTTCAGACTCTCATTGTTGGGGGGGGGGGGGACGGACCCATAGTAAGAGCTGAGCACCTACCTGCTGGCCCAAGCTTCAAGAAGCGAACCTCTGGTAAAGGTAAGAGGTTCTCTGTGATAGCTAAGAACAGTGGGACCCTGTATCAGTAAAGGAAACCTGAGAACATTTCATGCTGTCTGCCCTGGGAAGAACACGGCCATCAGCTTCATCTTACGGCCTGAGGCCCTTGGGGTTCCAATACCTGAGGGTAGGTGACCTAGCCCTAGCCTCGTACCCTAGGCAGGAAAAGACAGGATGAGGCGAGGCCACTGGCTACCTGGCTCCTCCCATGTGCCTTTGAGGGTCCCCAGCTGTAACCAAGGATACAGAGTGGATAGCACTGGGTGCTGGGACACAGTGGCCCTTTAATAGTCAATCTTATATTTCTGGGGGAAATTTTGTGGTGCTAGGGATGAACCCAGGGCCTCCAGTGAGGCCACAATCATAGCCAGACTTCCAACCATACTGGAAGCTAAAGCCACCTGCCTAGCCGGGGATGCAGTGAACCTGGGGCTGGGCAGGGGAGGAACTATACCGTCCGTGCCTAGGAGCTCCAGTCTGTGTGTCTGTGCGTGCTAGAGAGCCGGAGCACAGGCGCAGGTCACAGAACTGCGCTGGGCTTGCATCTCCTTCCTGCCTTCCTGTGGCTCCTGGCATAGACAGACTCTCTGGACTCCCGGCTCCTCTGCCCGCTGATCCATGTCACCAGCCCTACAACTTCTTAATTTGGTTTCCATCCCAGGCCTGGAAGCATAGGCCTGTGATTACCCTGCATTTAAGAAGCTGGGGCAAGAGGGCTGTAAAGTCCAGACCACCCTGAGAATCCAAACCTAAAGAGGAAATAGGCTGCTTTGATGGCAGAGCCTCTGTATAGCATACACAAGCCCAATGACACACAAAATAATAAAGTGATATGACTCTTGTGTGCTCTTTTTCTTTTTCATCTCACCCTTATGAACTTCACAGAACTCAGAGACTATTCCCCTCATTGATCCATTTAGTCAATATGAGGGTTTCATCTGGGGACAGCAGCATGTGTCCAGTTTCAAGATCCAGCCCGGGGTCCAAAGTGAGACAAGTTTCCCCGTGGAGCTGAAATGGCGAGAAAGGCTTCCCGGCCCTGATGCTGACAGGAGAGATGGCCGCAGCCAGGCAGTGTGGGGTTCAGGCTGGGTCACAGGCCGCCTTTGGGATGCTAAGGCAGGAGGACCATGAATTCCAGACTGGCCTGGGCTACAGGGTAAGATACTATTTAAAACAAAACAATCGGGGCTGAAGAGATGGCTCAGCGGTTAAGGGCACTGACTGCTCTTCCAGAGGTCCTGAGTTCAATTCCCAGCACCCACATGGCAGCTCACAACTGTCTGTAGTTCCAGTTCCCAGTTCCAGGCAAACACCAAGGCAAATAAATAAAATAAAATAAAGTTTAAAAAAAAAAGATAGCTGTTGGTGGAATTAACTGTTAGTGCTGGCTGCTGGCTGAAACACTAATAAAGCCTCTGTGTCCCCTGCCAGGCCTCCCAGGCTACAGGTTGTAAACTTTGCCCTAAATACATGCAGCTCTGGGTGTTCTGTGTCCTCCTCAATACCCCAGATAACCTTCCCACCTGCAGCATTGCACAACCACACCAGCCATGTCTGCTGATGAAAGTGGTCCCCTGTGCAAGCTACCCCGATCATGCCCCCAGCCTCTCACTGAAGCCGGCCCACCTTTCCAAGGATAAAAGTTGTCTCATAGTGATAAGGTTAAGTCAATTATGACGTCATGCTTCTGCGTGTGGGGTCAGTGTGTTACAAGCCCTGGCTGCCATACAAAGAGAAAAGAAGGGTTTGTTTCCCCCACAAAACAATATAATTTAACACAGACACGTGTATCCAGTGCACTGCTGAAGCTGGGCACCGTCTCAGAGGTCCCCAGGCTCCCCCTTCCAGTTGAGGACTCCAGCTTTCCCACCAGATCATCCTTGCTTCATAGACATGTCAGAGGCCAACTTGACAAAACTGGTTCTCTGCTTCCATTGTGTGGGTTTTGGGGACCAAACTCCGGGCATCAGGCACCCTAACACTCTGAGCCACCTCATTGGCTGTTTCTTCCTTTCCTAAGATGCGAGGGTGCAGTCTCCAGATGGGATCTCCCCCAGATCCCATCACAGAAGTGTGCTCCATCCCCAGCCCGCCTGGCAAACGAGGATCACTTCTACCCTAGTCTGGTGCTGGGGCTTGAACTCCACTTCCTAAGCGAGGCCCCTTGGGAGGCTCAGGGTTAGGAAACGAACATAGATATTTGGCAGAGGTCAGGGGCTGGGGAGTAATTCTTTACTCCCAATTGTCCATCTGAAAGAATGACAATGCCCAGCAGTGAGGTGGCGGAGCATATATCACCCCAGCAATCAGGAGTCAAAGGTCAGCCTCTGCTACATAGAGTTTGGAGTCCGCCTGGGCTCTGTAGAAAAAGAAGGTGGGACGGCCGATATCTTAGGAGGGTCCCCGGGCCGGGTCAGATGCCGCCCTCGTCCAGCATCCTCCCGAGGCCGTCGCAGATGCGGCGCAGGTGGCTCCGGTAGGGCTCTGCGGGGCCGTAGAGCGCGGCCAGGAAGTCGCCATTGGCAAAGTGGCCGAAGACGTGGTTGATGCGGCCGTGGGACTTGGCGGTGAGGTGCGGGCCGGTGGCCTGGTGCAGCAGGTCCCTGCACTCGAGCAGCCCGGCAGCCAGCACCCGACGGTCGAAGGTGAAGTCCACCTGGTGGAAGCTGAGAGCTGTCATGGCCAGGCTGCGCACCCTGCCTCGGAAGCGTCGCAGCTGGGCCAGCTCGTCGCCGTCCAGCTGACCCGCCCGCAGCAGCACGGCCAGCTTCACAGCCACCTTCACCAGGTTCTTCACCACCCGCTGCGCCTCCTTCCGGCTGCGCGTGAACTCCTTGGTGGCCTGGTACAGTTCGTCTAGGATCTCGCTGCTGGTGTCGTCAGCGAACACGGCCACCATGGCCTTGGAGGACATCTTGCTCAGGACTTTCTTCTGGGCCTGCAGGGCCAGGTTCTTAGTGCTAAAGGTGTCCATGGGCCCTGGGGGGAAGACAGACGCCATGTTTGTTACTCGGGGGAATGCATGTGGAATGGTAAAATCGGGTCAGCCAGCTGTATGACTTTTTTGTTTGTTTCCTTGGTTTTTTTTTTAAAAAAATTATTTATTATTAATTTATTTGCCTTGGTGTTTTGCCTGGAACTGGAACTACAGACAGTTGTTAGCTGCCATGTGGGTGCTGGGAATCGAACCCGGGTCCTCTGGAAGAGGAGACGGTGCTCTCAACCGCTGAGCCATCTCTCCAGCCCCTTCTTTTCTTTTTTTAAATAAATTTATTTATTTCTATTTTGTGTACATTGGTGTTTTGCCCTGGGTGTCAGGTCAACTGAAACTTGAGGTACAGACAGTTGTGGGCTGCCATGTGGGTGCTGGGAATTGAACCCAGGTCCTCTGGAAGAGCAGCCTTAACCACTGAGCCATCTCTCCAGCCTTTGTTTTTGGGTTTTCAAGATAGAATTTCTCTGTGTAGCTTTGGAGCCTGGCCAGGAACTCGCTCTGTAGCCCAGGCTGGCCTTGAACTCACAGGGATCTGCCTGCCTCTGCCTCCTGAGTGCTGGCAATGAAGGCATGGGCCACCACCTCTTGGCTGCCCGCCGTGTTATTGAAGGGGTGCAGTTTCACGCAGCCACACAAAGGAAACACAGTTCACTTTAAGGCCGGTTTAGCCTCTCCAGAAACAGAGGGAGGACTCAAACCCTCCCTTAGCCGAGGGCATTGCTATTGTTCTCCAGTTTTCACTTTAAGCACCTTGATTTCCATATCCAAAAAACTCCTGACTATGCTTTCAAAGGGACAATGCCAAATGCAAATTGTCGATTAAGGAACACCAACCACGTTTTGCATAGGATTGTCCCCTTGAGAAGTTTAGTTCTCTGACAAGACAAGATTCTCTGTAGGGCAGCAGGAAAAACAAAGGTAGATTAAGGCAGCAGGGTGCTAACACCCTGCAGCCAGCCGAGGTGAAGATCCGTGGGAATTCTCCAGTCACAGCTGGGAATGGAGGGTTTGATGTCAAAGCCTGCAAAGTAGCCTAGGGGACAAACAGGCTGTTCTGGCTGGGCCATCAGTTCTGGTACTTCCCTCAAGAAACGGACACACCTCCCTGTGCCCAGAGCCCGGCTCTCCTGGGCCCTCCTGGGCCCTCGTCCTTCTCCCCGTACCACAGAGGGAAGTCAGGGACTGACCCCCCTTTTCATGCATTCTCGGACCCCTGGCCCCTCTGGGAGTTAGACAACCGGAAGAGCCAGGGGACACACAGAGGCCTTGTTGAGGCCTGGCCCTCCGGCCTCGTTTTGTGCCCCAGGCCCTGGTGAGCCATGCACCACCCACCCAGCCCGCTCATCCCTCAGTCCCTACAAAGCCCACCTTTGTGTGAGCCCAGGCAGCCCCCGCCCTTGCCACCCTCTCCATGGCCTTAGTGGTCACGGGCACAAGGCTGGCTCCTTTGCCTTTCCTGCCCCCCCCCCCCCGCTCCGCTCACCACCCCCGTTGCCATCTAGGACAGGGCTGTTGACACAGAGCGCCCGCCACGTGAACCCATTTCATCATTTCAGCCAACGCCATTCTGCAAAGATCACAACTATCCCGAATGGCCCAAAGCGTAATGAATACACAATGGCAGAATCTGTCCCCTCAAAGTCCACTGAACCCAGGGGACACACAGCAGAGCAGAACAGGACAGCTAGCCGATGGCCCCACACCTGAGTGCTCTGCTTCCTCCCTGGTGTCTGAGGGCACCACAAAGACAGACATGGCACACCTGCCACCCCAGCATTTGGAGGTGGAGGCAAGAGAATCAGAAGGTCAAGGTCAGCCTCCGCTACACGGGGAGCTGAGGGTCAGCTGGGGCTACATGGCTCTGTCAGAAAAACAGAGAAGAAGAAAAAAATAAGATTCTCATGCAAACTGGGACCCGAGGGACCTCTCCAGCACCTGGGGGGCTGTTTCCCAGTTGACACTGAACAAAGCAGAGCTTGAAGAGGAACAGTCTGGACTTCCTGTTGGTTTAAGAACTGTGTGACTCCAGGGAGAGTGCTCACCCTCTCTGGGCCTTGCTTTTGCCCATGGACAAAGCCAAATTTGGACTCTGTGGCTCAGGAGTGAAGCTGGGACTGTAGAAGGATTTCTGGAACAGTGGCAGGGCTGCCGGCCACCTGGGGCAGCCAGCTGCTGGCCCCTGCTTCCTGTCCCGAAGTCCATTGTCCTGACAGACCAGGATAGCTGCCTTCCCGGGGGACAGGCCTTCCTGCCTAAGGGGCCTGCGTGCAGCCTGTGAGGCCTTCAGAGCAGGGACTTTCCCAGGGCCGAGGTGCTGTGGCCTTGGTTCCTGCCCACGCAGTGCCACAGCACCTAGCTGAAGTCTGGAACTAAACAGAACTCAGCTCCAACAATGAGTCACTCGACTACTTAATGGGAATTTATGGAGCACCAGGTGTGTACCCAACACCAGGGACACAGAAGTGACCCACAGAGACCTTGCCTCTGCCTCCCCAGGGCCCCAGTTCTGTCGTCTTTTGGGTATAACACGATCTGGGAACCATCGGGAGCCTGAAGTTGAATTCACAGGCCACGTCGCCCCCTCTATTCCTTACTTCATTTTTTTTAACACACACACACACACACACACACACACACACACACACACACCACTAAGTAGGGTGTCTTGTAGCAGCCTGGCCTTTGACTCCTAATCCTCTTGCCTCAGTCTTCCCACTGTGAGATGGCAGACATGTCTGGTGGAACCCCAAAATCACCCTGAAGAGGGCTTATACACCATGGCGGAAGGAAACACAAGCCCTGGGAATGGGAAAGGGTTGAAGCAAGGTCCAGAGAGACGCCGCTTGTCCAGAGCCTTTGGATGCTCAGAACAGGAGGAACAAGCCGGAGGGAGTGGACAGCAGCGGGAGCCCCAGGGCAGCGTCACCCTGTCCTAGGGCCTATCTAGGCCATCACAGCTCCTTGCCTGTGTGGACAACAGTCCCAAGTCCAAAATCAGAGCCCCCCATCCTCTCCCGGTTCCTGGGCCACATCTTAGAAGCACACACACAACAGCTCCTAATATTTTCTTGAGCCTCAGGCTGCTGCTGGGGACCTTGACTTTTACAAGGCTGGATTACTTTGGACCCTCCCCTTCAGTGGGGACAGCTTTGGCTCAGTGATAAATCTAGCCACTGAGCCTTTGCATAGCTGCTGCGGCGGCTTCCACGAGGCCTTTGTGAGGACAAAGGTCCAGGCTCAGGAGCACCCGCTTTGACCCACTTCCTGCTTTTCTTTCCCCAGTTTCTTAGATGTTTGTCTTCTGGTTCTGTTGTTTGAGTCAAGCTGACCCAGCGCCCACTATGTAGCCATGAACCCCCATCTTCGTGCCTTACTTCCTGAATGTGATGATGATGATGATGACGGGCATGTGCTGCTGGGCCTGGTATATGCAGTGCTGAGGGTTTGTGGGTACAGGAGGTGGGAGGGGAGAGGCTGGGAGCTGGGTCTCTCTTGGTCGTGGTGGGATCTGCAGGGCACACCCCACCAGGCATACAACTGGTGCTCAGTAAATGTGTATGCAATGATGAATCGAGTCCTGAATGCTAAGTGGGGTCCAAGAACTCTGGAGAGACAAGTGTAGAAGGACACTCCCAGTGAGTGGAGGTTCAAACCCGGGTGACCCACATGCTTTATCGCTGTCACTGACCAATCCCCTCAGCCTGCCCAAGCTCAGTCCAGGAAGCCCTCCAGCAGGCACAGGGTACCAACATCACTTTCCAGGTGCTTTACAAGCCTTGGGACATCACTAAACACAGCCAAGTGTCCTCAGAGATGCTGATTGGGTACAGTTTTGCTGTAAGTATGCAGAGCAGCCGCCCAGCAGGAAAGGCTTGCAATGGCCACACCTTTAATCCCAGCACTCAGGAGGCAGAGGCAGGAGAATCTCTGTGAGTTTGAGGCCAGCCTGGTTTACAGAGTGAGTTTCAAGACAGCTAGGGATGTTACACAGAAAAACTCTATCTCCAAAAACCAAACCAAACAAACAAAAAACTGAAAACCCAGCTGGAATGACCTTGCTGTAGTTCTGTGCTGGGGATTCCTGACTCCTTGGCCCTCAGAAAGTCCAGGTTCCAGAAAACCCTGCCTTAGAGGATAAAATGAGAATGGCTGGGGACACCTGAACTCCATTCTCCACAGATGCACTCTGCTGTCCTTGCCAGGACAACGCCTAGGACCACAGTGTACACGCAGCACCATACAGCCCACTGTTAGGATTCTGTCCCACCTCTTGAAGCCCTGGCCAATAGCAATGTGTCTGGTCCACCCAGGGTTCTGATGTCAAGATCCATTTAAGAAGGCTTCCCACCCTCGACCCTCCCCTTATCCTTTCTCCCCCATCTTGCCAGAGGTCAGAGCTTCACTGACCCCCCTCGTTCCCTACCCCTTATCCCTCTTCCTTCTTCCTCTGTCCATCCATCCATCCATCCATCCATCCATCCACCCATCCACCCATCCATCCATCCACCCATCCATCCATCCATCCATCCATCCACCCACCCATCCATCCATCCA